>JAJOOO010014360.1:0-41593 GCA_029582685.1 Solanum piurae | reverse complement strand
TTCATATTTTGAAAACGATCTATAATAGCATCATTACTTACATTTTCAAATATCTTCCGCTCTATCTTACAAACTAAACATCCATTCAAAAATTCTTCACCAATGCTATTACGATTTATATGTAATGACAAGATTTTTTTATATGAAAACCCTAAAATTAAAGTGATATATACATATATTTATCTTGTTAGTTTGTTTATTAAAAAGAGAAATCATAAACTAAAATTATCTTAAACTTTGACAATGATGATGTCTCTAAATTCTTGACTTGAAGTTGGAGACTTGAAGCTTCTTCTTTGTGTGGAAAATAGAAAACAAATTTGAAGAGAGAAGAAAAATATTGTTGGAACTTGGAAAGTGTGTGGAAGGAAACTTTTGAAGTTTTTGACTTTTAAACTTTCAGAATTTATCTTCTTTTTTTTTTTTTTTAATGAAAAATGTATTTTTAGTTAATAAAAATAAATTGAAGCGAATTGGGGCTGCCTCGACCTGTGAGTTGAAATCTTGCAGTGGTACCAGTGAACCATCCAGCCATTTTGAGAACGGGTTCAACAAGTTTTAATTTAATATATTCTTTAACAATTATAGAAGTAATTATCGAGTTTAGTCGGATGACCACGGGTTCGGGTGACCCAAAATTAGTACATAAATTCGCCCCTGGTTATCCGCCACTGGAAATTGTTTCCTGTGTTTCCCGCCCGACTTGCATGTGTTGAGCATGCCACCAGCGTTCATCCTGAGCCAGGATCGAACTCTTTATGTGAGATTCACGGTTGCATTATTTATAGCTTCATTGTTCGTCCGCTTCTTTACACCCACCATTATGAAAAATGGGTAACTCTGCGTACTAAAAATTAGCTAGATGAGAAGAAATGATTAACACTAACCTAGTTCAGTTCGTCCAGCCTCATTAACCTTGTAAAAAAAATATCTAGTTTTTTTTTGTCTCGAGGATTTGGACCGAGGTCTATAACTGTTTCATTATCACTAGGCCACGCCCTTGGGTGGAAGAACATTTAGTTTTGAGGTTGAAGATTGGCCCCTGATACGGCAAAATAGCCCTGTAACTTCGGGAGAAGGGGTGCCTCCTCACGAAGGGGGTTGCAATGACCAGGACCGGACAAACTCTATTTACCAAAAACACAAGTCATAAAATTGTATTGTTTTCTTGATAACTGAAAGATGAATTTGGTTGCTGCAATGCATTCATACAACTGAGCCATGTGAACGAAAAGTTATACTGTAGTTGTATATCCCTTTCAATATTTTGTGTCAACTAGTTTGGGATTGAACATTGTTGTTATTAACCAACTTTGATGTTTTCCACTAAATGACGGATTGAGAATTAATGCTTTTATTTTTCCGATAACTTTGAAAAATGTTGCATAGTTTACAAAATTCTGCGAAGTAGGGACCTAAATACAGGAAATTCTACTCAGAGTCAGAGTCAGACCACGCCTTATGATGAAAGGGGAATGAAGGACAGTTCATTTGTAGAATAGACAGCTGATAGAGACGAGACTAAGAGGACGGAATAACTGCGAAAGAGAGATGGAAATGGATGACAGCAAAGGTATGGTTTGTGTAACTGGTGGAACAGGATATCTAGCATCATGGTTGATCATGAAGGTTCTTCAACATGGATACTCAGTAAATGCTACTATAAGGTCCACTCAAGGTTAATATTTCCCACTGATTCTATTCATTGTCTTTTAAGGTATATGAATTTGAGCAATCCTTCAGTCACGAGTTAGCTTTTGGAGTTGAATTAGACCCAAAGAGGCAAAGATTCATTTCTTTACCTAGTATGAAAGTCATGTCCAATATTCCATGTTTGGGTTCTCGGTCCACGCTCGAATTTAAGTCTGGGCGTTAGAGTGGGTTAGAGTTCCACATTGGTTGGAGAATAGACTGACGGTCTGCTTATATGGATTTAGGTAATCCTCTTTTCATGAGCTAGTTTTTGGGGTTGAGTTAGACCCGTGTATCATATCTTTAGAATTCCAATGACTAGTTTAATCTCTACATGTTTTACGTGAATTGCCTTTCTAGCTTTTAGTCATTTAGTGTGTAATCTCTGAAGAAAAAAAAACGAGTTGTTTACACTTCCAGCAGAACTGCGGTTGTGTTTAATGATAAAGGTTTAGACACAGTAGACGAGAGCTCGTGGTCTGACATCCATATCATGAAAACCTTAAAGCCTATATCTGCAGCTTCTTATGTGATTAGCAAGACTTTAACCGAAAAGGCGGCTCTTGAGTTTGCTGAGAAGCACGGATTAGATCTGGTAACCATTATTCCTAGTTGGATACATGGTCCCTTCTTTAGTCCTCAATTCCCAGAGCCATTACGATCAGCCATGGCAATGATTTACGGTATGCCCCTTCTGCTCTTCAATCCCTGTAAGTTAATGTTATACATATGTTTGTTGTTGTATGTACATTTCGCGATACATTTGCTGGAAGCAGTATCATTGTTTTATTTTCTTCTCTGACATAAGCGCGTATGGTTTGTGTACACGTCTTTCTTCCTATACAGGCATCATCACACGCTTCTTTATTCATAGATGATTTGGTTACTTTTCGTCATGATCCCTTAGATTTAAAGATTTGTTTCATGTGATCATGTTGTAACATATTCAGAACGTCTTTTATCAATTTTCTCGACTAGTTTTTGGACTCAGCATTTTCTTTTTCGTTCTTGGCAAGACGTTTCCAGCTTCTAATTTCATCTAACTCATTCTTTTCCTTAAGATAGTTATATTCCAAATGTTGTGATGAACTTGCTCTAAATTAAGCATTTCTTTTTGTTTCGTCTCATGAATTACGCAGGTAATCAGGAAAACTGCATGAAGTATCCCTCGCTTACCCCATTCGTGCATGTATACGACGTTGCCAATGCACACATACTCCTTCTAAAGAATAGTAAAGCAAGGGAAGGTACATTTGCTCTGCTGTTGAAGTTACACCAGATGAGCTATTTAACTTCCTCTCAGCTAGGTATCCTGAATATCGAATACCTAACGTCGAGTGAGTTCCCGTTAGCTCCTTTTGCTATTTGTTCTTTTGACATTAAAAGGAAAAAAAAGAAGGTTATTCAACTTATCATGTATGTGTTTGTAGTTCATTGAGGGAGATTGGAGGGATTAAACATCCTAGACTTCCATCAAAGAAACTTTTGGACACTGGATTCAAATACAAGTATGGACTTGAAGAAATGTTTGATGGTGCAATAGAATGCTGAAAACAGAAGGGTTTACTCTAGTTTGTACTCTATGGCAGAGAAACTCTTGTCTAATTAATTGACATCCCTTTGATCCCTTTGTTGAAAAATTATACTTCTTCCATTTTAATTTGTTTGTCGCTATTGAATCTTGTGGTCAACTAATTAAAGATATATCGAATGTACCAAAATGTTCTTTGATAATGTGGTCTGAAACATGTCATGTAGAAAGACGGAGTTAAAGAGTTGCCAAAAAAAGAAGGAAATATGCATTCTTTTTATAGCGGTTAAAAAAAAGAAGGCAAAATACAAAAATGTGCATTTTAACTTGACTTTAGTTGACATCTATGCCCTTTCGCCTCCAACTTTTTGAGTGTGCACAAGTAAACATTTCAACTTGTATAAAGTTGAACAAGTAGACACACGTCCTACCTGGCATATTACACGTAAGACGCCATATAGGATGCGAATTGCCACAAAGGACGCATGTTCACTAGTTCATTTTTGTACAAGTTTGAATGTCTACTTGTGCACACCCGAAATTGAAGGACATAAATTTCAGCTGAAGCCAAGTTAAATAACATATTTAACACCTAATACTAAACAGTAATTAGTAGGGCCAGTGTTGTAAAACAGCTATATCAATTATTATTTTCTTAATGGATATACCAAGTCCAAATGTAATATATAAAAGTGAGCGGAGGGAATATACAAATATTTTTAGAATTATTTTTTTCAACTTAGGTATGAGACATAACAAATAAATTTAAAAAGTTCACTCTATTTTTTGGAAATATTTTTCATGGAAAGCATCAAGATATCGAACACACGGAGATGTTTATCATAAAAATTTTAAAATCAACTTGAAGTTGAATTTCAATATTTCAAGAATTTGAAAACAATAAAAAAAAAATCACTTTTTCCACTCAAAATTACTCACAAAAAATTAAAAAATAACTCCAATTTATATTTACGATAAACACAAAAAAATCTTTTGTTTTTACTTTTAAAATATATTTTATTAAAATTTTACAATGACAGAATTGATGAAAATAAGGTGGGAGAAGAAATGGTCAATGTTCTAACAAAAGAGTAAAGTTCGCAACTTCTATGTGTATAGGAAGCACAAAGGCACAAATCTGCCGTCAGAAAACAAAGGGGCAAAAAAAACAAAAAACGAACAAGAGAAGGAAGAAGAAGAAAGTGCCATGGGCGATCTACTCTCATGGCTATTCTCCTTCTTCCTTCTCGTAGCTGTTCTTGGTACTATCCTATACCAGGTATAACTCTCAATTTTAGCTGTTTCCAGAATTTAAGCTTTATTGGTTCAATTTTTTATTGATCTAGTTATGTGTTCATATTTACTATTTTTATTACAAATTTAGTGAAATTTTATGCACTAATTTGAACACCCTATTGAAATTACTGGGCTTAGATGTGTCAATTGGGCAAAATATGTCCATAGTGACTAGGATGGATGTGTCGTATCCGAAAACTAGCAGTGTGCCCTATCTGGAGAGCACAAATAACTTAATTTTCTCCTGTGAACTATTTGTGTGAATGGATTAGCTCGATCTATAACTCGAGGTAACGGGTGTAAAATGAAAAATGATTCATAAGTAGTTGTTAATGGAGTCCAGATTACCAAATTCTGAGGTTTCTGCATCAATTTATGCCGAATTGCACCCGTTGGTAATGCCAACATACTGCCTATGGTAGGGCCCACGAGGGGCTGGGTGTCGAAGTCATGATCGAACATGACACTGGCTTGGTGGACTTCGTTAAGAAATAAAGTTTTGTTTTTGCTATCAGCAGTAGCTTTTGGCATGGTAAGCGCTTGATCCTAATGGCTCCACATATAGACTATAGTCTCCCGAACCACATTTTCTAAATGAAACAGCTATACTTGATACTCCAAACCTGCTTCTGCCCCAGCCTTAATTGATCCATATAAGTTCTTTTGAGGTTGTAATAGTGCTTCCTTTTTCGTGGGTTATGGTTTGTCAAGAATTTCTGTTGTTCTATTATTAAGTTTTTTTTTTTTTTTTTGTAATGGGTGTTGTGCAATGAAAATTGGGAAAATGAAGAATCGAGGCTTTGTGAAAAGGGAAATGTGAAGGTGGGAATTTAGGTGATGTATTGATACAGCATGAGCGGATGAAAGTATAAAGAAGTATAATTATTGGCTATTAATGATAGATTTCAATGTTGTTGAAGGGAGTGAGTAAGCTTGATGATATTGGACTAATCTGCGAAAGACGTAAATTGGTTTGATATGGAAGGAATTAGGCATTAAGACATGAACTGTTTCACATCTATAGTTTTAGTTCACATTAGCAATAGAACTTTGTCTATGTGAGTTTCGCATGGAATAGCTGGTCCCAAGCCACAATTAAAGAGGAGGATTGTAGTAGACTGTCCATCAGCGTGAGAATTATTTAGATGATTTTTCTTAATTGAGCGCAATGGCCCAGCCAATTCATATAGCAACTCCAACTGATTTGGAATTGAGGGAATGATTTGCAATTAAGCTAGACTTTGGCTTTATTATATTTCAAGTATCATGGATCTTTACTTACATAGCTTCCAAAAGATCCTTTGAAGTGATTTCTGTTAATTTTCTAGGATGAACCAATTTCTATCTGGATTAAGGACTCTGTTACTGTTACTCCTGAAATGATTTGAATAGAGAGTAACATGAGGTGAATTCATTTGTTTCAATAGACAAATATCACTTTGATTTACCATTTCATCACTGATGACCTGGTATTATTTGCTATCTCTTCTAGTTCGTTTTTCTTTTATCAATCGCACTGAAAGATGAACAAGCATGTCGAATGTTGAATGTACTAGTAAAAGTTACTGCATGTACCATGTTGTATTTAGATTGCATTGTCTACATAGCGGTTTTGTTTAAGCACTTCTTCTCTCTTTTCTTCCGTGTCTTATATTCATAATATCTGGGCTTGGAGAACATTACAATTGCAATTATTTATTGCAGCTCATGTGCTTGGCAGATCTTGAATATGATTATGTCAACCCTTATGATTCAGCATCTCGGATTAACAGAGTAGTGGTGCCAGAATTTGCTCTTCAAGGAGCATTGTGCTTCCTACATCTTGTGACAGGGCATTGGTTGATGTTTCTGATATGTCTGCCATACTTATATTATAACATCAAAGTGTAAGACTTTTCATCTATTTATCTTTAAGTGAAACATGTTGAAAGACTTTGCATGTGTTGTTTTTTAAAAGATGGTGCTACAAAAATGGTTTGAAGAAAGGATTAAAAATGTCTCCCAATATTAAGCATAGGGCTTTAAATAGCCAACTTAAAACAGAAATTCTGCATATTTTAAAATTCAAAAACCTAAAATATCTCAACTAGCCTTATCTAACTAAATTTGAATTTAAACAAAGCCTCCTCCTACAACTAAACTACTTATTTTTCTGGTAATTTGGCAGTAACAAAAGCAATTTTCAACACTCTGCTTCATTTGCTGCAATTTAGACAAGTTGTTCCTCAATTTTTACTTCTATTGTTTGTGCTTGAGGATTGTTTTGAGCTTCTCTGAATTTGTACACTTTTGTAACATGACTCTTTCTTCTTCTTTCTTTTCTCTCGTTTTTGCTTTGTGCATTCAGTAACCTTGTCGGGTCTGAAAGCTCTTTTGGAAGTGATTTAATCTGGACAATTATTAGATATACAAAGTTATTGTAAGGATTTTTCTTCCATCACAATATACCATGAATCATGGATTTCAAGATATGATTTCAATTTCACTAATCAAATTTTATAGTTTTCACAATGAAAATTTGTGTGGGATTCAAAGAGAGAGTGTTGCTTGCCATGTTGGAAGAATAGGTTAAAATTTGGTATTGGTTAAAAATGATTTGAAATTTGTAGAGCGTACAGTCACCTTCCCCAAACCTCACTTGTGGGATTACATTGCGTATTTTGTTGTTAAAAATGATATCAAAAAATGGTTCTATAGATGAACTCACAGATCCTGTAAGACTAATGAGTTTCTTGATACCACAGCTGTTTTTTTAAAAGATGGTGCAACAAAAATGATTTGAAGAATGACTAAAAATGTTTCTCAATATTAAGCATAAACCTTTAAATAGCCAACTTAAAACAAAAAATCTGCATATTTTAAAATTCAAAAACCTAAAATATCTCAACTAATAGTATCTAACTAAATTTGAATTTAAAAAAAGACTCCTCCTAGTCTCCTACAACTAAACTGCTTATTTTTCTGGTAAATCAGCAATTGTCAGTCCCTTTTTACTGTTACTTAGCCCTGACATCTCAATATATAATCTGACAACTGATGTTAACCCTTCATCAGCTATACTGATCGCTGCCACTTGGTAGATGTAACTGAGATTTTCAATCAGCTTCCGTGGGATAAGAAGGTTCGGTTGTATAAGCTTGGATACCTTGTGATACTTCTTGCCTTTTCGATATTCTGGTACGGTGTCAGCAACAAGCTGCTAGTTCTCATCTCTTAAACAACTTGTAAACCTAATTATATCAGTATTTTATGCTTGTAGCTCATACCTAATCTTGTTTGTGATTTTAGGATGGTTTGGAGCATTGTGGATGAATGAAGTATGAGGAATTGCCCCTTTAATGAAGGGTTTGTACCCTCTCTCTCTCTCTCTCTCTGAGTCCCCCATATGTTCAGAATTATATAGAAAAAATGTGAAAAACTAGGATGATCCCGACTGGCCAGGCCAAATCGGGCAACTTTGTCTTTTTATTGTCTTAGATGCTTTCATTGAAAAAAATACTTCATCCGCTTCAAATGACGAATTATGGTCCTACATAAGAGTTGCAAATGCACCGGTTTGTAGGTGCGACACTACTATGACTGAAGGTGTAACAAGGAACGAGGTAGCCTTTGCACTTGTAATCAATGCGGAGTTACTTAAGAACCGAACATTATTGAGAAAATAATTAACAAAAGCGATAACAACTAGTTGAGATTATCGCTTAGTTGTTGTCATTCACTTACATTTGGTCTATTCTAGTTAGAGACTTGTATGTCAGTGGAGGGGTAAGTCTAAAATTTAGAAAAAAGGAGATGATTTACTATTACATGACAGACATCAACTTCTTTATTTATACTTCTTTACCAATTTGCATGCATAAAAGAGAGGATTTACTTTTATTACCAGAAGACATGGCTTCATTTGTATGTTTTTTGAATTTTTGCTTCTCAAATGTTGTCTTTTGGCTTTTCGCGAAGTGTGTGGGTTTCAGTATGGGCACTATATATGAGTAAGGGGAACTGCTTCTGTTTTTTTTTTTTGTTGGTAATATGAAATTTTATCCGAGGGAACTCTTTGCACCACACTTTGGCTACCTACATCTGCCTTGTGGATAGAAATTCATTTTCTGCAGTTGCTTGGCTAATCTTGGCTTCCACCTACCTCAACAGTGTATATCCCGAATTATAATTTTGACCATAACTACATCAGATCTTCTCTTGTTCTGGAGTACCTTTTGGCTCCTCCCTTGCCAAATGTTGTATAGGCTTCTAGTTTGTGCCATTTTCTATACTTCAGTTTGTGTGCTTTCTACCATAAGCATGTGTTCTTACCCAGTCCAGCTTCTTCTCTTTTTTTTTTATAAGGTAAAGGTTTATTGACTAACCAGTCCAGCTTCTCGGTCCACCCCATAGCAGTTCTGCTTATACCTTGCCGGCTGAGTATCTTCTGACAGATGATAGATGAAGTTGAGCATTTAAAGAACAAATGTGTATATCTTCATCTTCATTTTCACCTAATGGACATGTTGAGTTTCTACCTGTCTACCCATACCCCATTAATCAGCCTGTCTCTTGTGTATAACCTTCCTTGTATTGCCAAATATAGGATAAAAGGCCACCTTGATTTTTGCTAACCATTTTCCTCCATTCTCAGCTTGTTATAAATCTTCCTTATGGAGTATTTCCCTAAGTTCTGTAGGTATTCATTAGATAGCCCAGTACCCTCCATGATGATTTCCTGGCATTATCCATGATGCTCGCTTAATAGTCACCTCCCAGATTGCTTTCCTTTTCCATAAGATGTGTACGCATTGTATCCATAGTTTTTCTTTCTTCTTGCATAGATTTCAATAATGCTTCAAGATGGCATCTTTGTTCCAAACCAGTGTATCAGTAATATTTAATCCTCCAGCTGATTTAGGCAATCATAGTTTATCCAAGGTCACCAAAGCCTTCTTTGTACATTTTGTAGCACCAGTCCATAGGAATCGACGGTCTCGATCAGATGAATATTCTTCTCAGGCAGAACGAATTTTTGGGACCAAAGTTTGTATGTTAATTAAGACACACTTAAGCCTTAATCAACTGCAACTTGTGTGCATAAGATAAGAATTTTACATTCCAAGTGCTAATCCTCCCTAGCATCTTATCAATCAGGGATTGATATTGTCTTACAGATAATCTTTAGAGCTCAAAGGAACACCTAGATACCTGAGAGGTATGGGGAACTGTTGAAAAAACCAAGTATGCTGCTTTTGCTCATTTTTACCTGACAAAACTACATTCCCAAGATTCCCAACAGCCGAAATGTCTGCTGATCGGTTGTGTACTAAGACTCCATTAACAGACAATTGTCAAGTTAGATATAATTCTACTTTTCCGGGGTTTTGAGCCTCATCTTCCAATCCCTTTTAGGTGTTATGATTCAAGCACTTTGAACTTGTCAGTGGAGTTGTGTTACTACCTTTTGTTAGCTACTATATTAGAAGCTAAAGTAAAAAGCCACAAGAATTTGTTACATTTCATCATCTCCTAAATCTCTTCTTTATAGGCTTTGTTTTTTTTTGTTTTTCCACCTCTTTCCTCAGGTTTGATTGAAAGAAATTGGGATTTCCCAGGCACTAACACGGTGGAGCTGGCCTTTTGACATCTATCAGTTTACTCAGTTGATGGTGCCATAAACGGATTGTCGGTGATGGCTTTACGGAATTAATCTCATCTAAAGGAAGAGTTGGAAGTCCTCAACTGGCTGGGAAGCATACACTTTCTGGTGCTTGAGTTGCATCTCTTTTTTTCTTTCTTTCTTTCTGTTAGGTTTAACTTTATGATGCCCTTTAAGCATCTAATATTTTGGGCAATAGGCATATAGTTGAATTTGTGTAAATCAGGATAGTCATTGGGATTTTATATCATGTCTTAGCAAATGATTTACTGAATGTACTAGTTTCCAGTGTAAATCAATGTTTAGTAGAATGACTTACCTTTGGGGTACTATGGGTTGTGACTTTTCTTTATTGTGTTACATAAGCACCATGATATTTGCATACATGAATGTGTAATGAGTCTTGTGATAACTTCCCCAAATTTTGTGTAAATATTTGTTGGTATGAAGGTACAATGTTGAATCGCATATGATACCACACTTTACTTTTGTAGAGATAGTCTTTTACTATGTGAATATAAAAATCATTTGTGAGTACATAAGAAATCATAGATTGAGAAGTTAACTCACCATATTTTACTCGCCTAGATGAAGTTGACTTGATAAATACTCAATTAGATAGGTTAAGAGGTTTTGCAATATGTGTGATTTTGTTTTAAAAATCATATCTGAGTCAAGCTGGGATCAAGGTATGAGTCAGGAATCGAGGTGGGGAGTTGGGTCTTGGGGCGAGGTTGAGATTCAGGTATCAGGTCAGAGTTGGGTCCTAGGTCGGAGCCAGGTCTAGGATTGTTGTTTTGGTCAAAAGTTGGGTCCACTTCGGGGTGAGGTTAAGGTGCAGTCATGAGTCGGGACATTGGCATAGCCAGGAATTTCTTGAAGGGGGAACAAGTCACAAGTATAATTTTTTTTTAAGTCAAACTATATCATATTAATGATTGGCTTTTTTCGTTGAATGAATGCTCCAAAAATTTTAAAGTTTTTAAGTTTTTACCGACCTCTGGCGACGGCGGTAATAATAACAATGAGACATAAAATAGAATCAAACGAACTTTTTTTTTTCAAATTTCACCATTTTCGTTTTCGATTTTGATAAAGTTGTAGAATAGCATTTTACCTATATACACAGTATAATTTTTCAACCAAACATGTCCATCTGGACACCCTCAACACATTATAGATCCGCCCCTGAGTCAGGTCAGAGTGGAGGGCATGTTTTAGGATAGTGAAGTTTAAGGAAAGTTTTGAAAAATGTTTTTCTTACTTTATGTAGGAAAGTCATTTTTCTTAAATTAGAAAAAAAATTGAAAAATACTTTGAAAAACATTTAATTCAATCAAATATGAGAAAATTAGAAATTATTTTTAAAAATATTTATCTTTATATCAAAATACCCTTAATAAGTGTACATACATCCTTAAATGTTTCAACTGTGCAATTGTAAATTCTCATCGGTTATCAATATTTTATGATGGATAATATGAGTTAATCATTTTTAAATGATTGGATAATCAATTCCTTTAAAAATAGGTCGAATCAAGCTGATAATTGTAAATTTTATCCATTTTGCCACCCGTTTTTCATGTTATTTTTCTTCTCATATATAGCAATTTGATTTCTGGTACATGTTATTTTTTTCTTCTCATATAAAGCAACATAGCATATTAGTCCATGTGAACGAACAACAACAACATAGTCGGTGTAATCTTACAAATAAGAACGTAAAATGTAACATTATTTTTCATTATAGCGATATTAACACAAAGTTGACACCACCAACAACATATGTAACAGATGACAGATTTGTTGCATTTTTTATTTGAATATTCGACGAAAGTAAAAAGTCATATACTACCAACGTAAGAAAATGATTGACTACGAAAGCATGTATACCAATTCGGAGAAACAGAAACTGTGAGAGGATATATCCTAAAACGAGGCAATTCCAGAATATAACTGGGTGGCAAATGGGCAGGTTAGTTGGGTTTGAGCGAGTCAAAAACGAATCAAATAAAAATGGATCACAACTCAACCCGTCCATATTTCCTGCAATCAAATATAGGTTGGATAAACAATATTAAAAATAAATTTGACTCCTTTTATGTATATATGTAAGAAAATCATTATACAGGCGGGTTAACCAAATCTGGTTATTTTCATGCAACATACTCTTGTAAGACATACTGTGAAGAAACCAAACACAAGGTATATAAAAGCAAAATACTGCCACCTATACTGATATTATATTGAACACAGAAGTAAACAGCCATATATACTGAAAAGATACGAGAGCAGAAGCAAGTTCTGGGCTGTCTGAGTCTGAACCTGGTGAAGCATTTCCCGGTTGATGAGACGATCGAATCCCAGAACTTATATCAAGATCTTTAATGTGAAGGATGTATAAGTGGCGGCGCTTGCTTATGCTTCTTCACTGCCACTTTGATTGCCATATTTAAGTATATTGAACTTGCAAAGAGGACAGGTCGCATTTATATACAGCCACTTGTCTATGCAGGCTGCGTGAAAATGGTGATGACATGGGAGCTCACGCAGCTCGATTCCATCTTCATAGGAACAAAGGCAAATGCAACATTCCTGCAAATGTAAATAATAAATTTAAATTCCAAGACTTGGAAAGTTTGTGATACTTTATGAAAAGTTTCTGGTTGAGAAAAAGATGAATGTTTCATAAAACATACAGCATCTTCTGGTGGAAGAACATGCTCAGTAGGTGTATCGGTGTTGCATTCAACCATTACTCCTCCAAATGATTCTTGGATATCACCATTCTCTTTCTCAAAGTTCCCTAGTCTCTTAAACTTGTACTTAGGCAGTCTTTCAACATCTTCCTTAGTTGCACCTTCCTGTTTCAAGGGATAAGTAAATTATGAGAGAGATATTGAGAACTACAAGGTGAGAGAGAAGATCCACGCAAGAAAAGCAGCGGTTCCATCCTATTTTAAGTAATCTCATTTGACTAGATTCTCAAGTGGATAAGATTGGTCGAGTGGCCTCAGCTGGAGCTGAAATTGCACGTGTTTGTGGATTGAACAAGATTCAAGTTGGGGAATCAATGACAGGACATCAATTCAAATCTTTGGGGAATTCAGGTAAGAGCTGAAATTCCAGTTGCATTTATTGTATACATACTACAACTTTTTTATTACTTCGACTCTTATTAGAATAAATAATGCACATCAATATCTCCTTTCAGTAAATATAGAGCAGAGATGGTATTGTACTAGATAAAAGATCTTTTTCTTAAAAGGTCTAACAAAAGGCTGCGCAAGAAAAATCCCCAGCAATGCTGACTACACATCTACCTTCCTCCGTTTTATGTTTCTAAAACAAACTCGGATGTATGAAATAACCCAAACAAATGTATTATCTTACACAATTTGCAACAATTCTTTGAACCATATTGACAAAAATCAATACGCTGTGCACATTGAAAGTCTTTTTTTTCTTTGTTTATGTATAACAAGGAGCTCTAACTCAGACAACATATTAAAAAGAACAGCTGCTCCAAAAGCATAAACAATGTGTGTGTTGCTGAATCTATTTTTCTTTTTTTTATGAACATTACACAGAGTATTCATTGATATGTTTCCAAATATTCTCAAGCTAACATTATCTATAAACACAGGAATCTCCTAAAAGCTATTATCGAAGTTGTTTTTCCTTCCCATAACCACAAATATTTATAAGGTTACAACAACAACATACCCAGTGCAGGGAGGGTAGTGTGTAAGCAGACCTTACCCCTACCTTGGGAGGTAGAGAGGTTGTTTCCGATAGACCCTCAGCTCAAGGAAAAGCATATCAAAGCAGTACGGGAAAGGAAATACAGAAGTGAAGACAAATACTTATAAGTTTGACTTACATGCCAAAAGGAATGTCGTTTGATGTGAATCATGACAATTGATAGAAGTGACAAGGTTTTACAGATTTACCTGATCTGTCACTGCATATAAGATTGCAATAATACATGGGAGACAGCAGCAAACAGCAATTCCAATGACACAAGCCACAGCAACACATATAACAACAAAAAACACATCAAACGCCAGAAATGTGATACAAAGCCTGCAAAAGATACCATTTAAATTAACATAAAGTAGAAGTAGAAGAAAATGAAGCAGAGCTAGAGCCTAGTTTTGAGATAAACCAGTAAAGTTGAGGTGCATCACGGGGCATAGTCTGACCACCAGCAGATACCCAGTAGAACCCAATTATCCACCAAATGAAAGAAAACATGGTGTTTGCAGACTCCATATGCTTGGCAACACTGAAACAATAAATCAAGAATCAGTGGTACATTATTAGGCACAATTATGCAGTTTTATTCTTCTCGAAACATTTTTTTAAAAAAAAAAAACTAGGTTTCAACCATTTAGTCATGCATAGGGAACAACCTTCATTTTTCACAGTTGGCATTAGTTTGAATATCCCCACTTGTGGGATTGCACTGGGTATGTTGTTGTTTTGGCATCAATTTGAATAACTTTGAGATTCATGTTCAACTATCCAAGTTCAGCAGCCTACTGGACGTTATTTCTCAAATAGGCCAGTAAAACTAGAGCATCAGTGACACGCGTGTCCATTTCAGCACCCGAGAAGTTTTGAAGTAAGTTTACTTTTGAGTTACACTATAGTGACAAGGATTGTTGCGTAGCACCAAATGGGTTTATGTATGTTAGAGACATAATTAAACAAATAAACCTGTGTTTTTTATAACAAGTTAATCTTTTAGATGAGCACACACTTTAACATGGTATCAAACATAGCAGGCAGAGATCCTCAGTTTGAGTCTCACCGCCACTCGTTATTTAAAAAGAATTTCCACATGCTTGACCATGAAAAACAACCAGGCTTACATGTGAAGGGTGTGTTGAATACATAGTTAAAAGAATAAAAATGTGCTCTCTTTAACAACTTAAGCCTTAAGATGATATGATCACACACTTTAGCAATGCAAAATTAAGAAAAGAAACTAGCACTAAATTCATTTGAGCACACCAAAATACATAGCCTTAGCTAATTTAATATCACTATATAGTTGATTAGCCAAATCAAGTCATGATTTATGCATAATCTATAATCTGAGATATTGATCAGAACCTACACTTTCCTGTTTAGGTAACATGTCTCCCATTAGCAAAGTCTCTAGAAGTAAAGCCTCCTCTGCCCTCACTATTCCAATAGGAAAGGTTCCTGTAAGATTGTTTCTCAAAATGGAGCCTCTAATGCCTCTCCAACCAAACATGCCAATATTGACGCAGCAGATTTATGCAGTGATTACCTATGATAAAGCAACATTCATACAAGAAACAAGCAAGCTATCTAAGAAAGACATCTGCAGTCATCAGAAAACTACAATCCAGATGTCATTTTTCTGCACTATGCTGGCTATCCTAATTTCTAGTAAAATGATAACCTCAGCATCCTATCTTGACAAAAGACAGTGCAGAGTAAACCAATTGATGCCTTTATCTGAATACACAGTTTTTCAGCTGGTTGTTATGTTAGCTGTAGCGCACCTTCCCAAATTCTCTGAGCTTGGAAAGATTTTCCAGTATTTTCTTATGATGACGTGGTCAGAGTCCTGAAACTTCCTTCCTTTATATAAGGAATTATTCTGGTTGGTCAAAGCTAGAAGACAGCTGGACGAACTTCTATTTTGCATAGGGGAAGTAAGATTCACAAAGAGACAGCTGCTATCTGGAAATATCTTTCTACATTAGCTAGCGGGGGCGGGCTTTCCTATAGTAGTTCTACGGTGGCCTCTAAATGGCCGTCCCAAAAGATTCCAAGCCCTTCCAAAACCAGATTGTACACATCCAACTTCCGATTCCTTAGTTATAGGCAGAGGCCGAAGCAGAATTTTAGGTTTATGGGTTCTGAATTTTAAGACAGGACAATGACCTCAATCTAATGTATAACAATCCCAAACTAACAAACAAATACCGATATTTAATATATTTTGAAAAACGACAAACTAAATATGACAAACTACTTAAACACTATACAAATGTAAGTACTATCATTTTAATTGCACTCAACAGTTGTCATATCTTGAAAACGATGAATAATCGTTTGCACCGCAATACAACAAGCTTTTTTGGTTAATTATCAATTTTATGTTGTTTTTTTTCCAAAAAAACTGCACATAGAAAAAGAAAAAAAAAGACCTACAAGAAACTAGGAGAGAGTACTGAATATTCTCTTTTAGAAAGAGAGAATATATAGCAAGAAAACAACTACAAATGACGCACAG
The DNA here is from genome assembly GCA_029582685.1 of Solanum piurae. Taxonomy (NCBI): domain Eukaryota; kingdom Viridiplantae; phylum Streptophyta; class Magnoliopsida; order Solanales; family Solanaceae; genus Solanum; species Solanum piurae. The sequence continues at coordinate 25,156 of JAJOOO010014360.1, read as the reverse complement.
GTACCAAGTTTAGGACCCACATATCCTAGGGAAAACAAAAGCTTTGCAGTCCGCCGATACACCACTGAACTATCCACTTGTTTTTGTATGTTGTTTCACAAGTTAAAAACCTAAGTTGCTCGGATTCTTCACTTTCGGTGTTGTACCCATGTCGATACGATGTAGGTGTGGGATCCGTACCCGATCTGGTCAGCCGATTTTGGTTACTTCGACCAAATTCAAGGGAGAAATTTTAGACAGATTCAATGATTTCTGTAATCATAACAGAACCTAAAGTGAAATTGAAGAAAAGGGAATACCTTGTATATATAAATTTCTGTTGCCACTCCCTTTCCTTTATCTCCTTCCAAGATTCTCCTCTTGATCATTATTTTCTCCTCGAGTTTTCCAAATAATATCTCATAATTTAGGTTTTATAACTATTTTTAGATGAATCTTCGCACCTGTATCCCCAAATCTTAAAATTTAGGTCATAGAGGATCCGACCTCTAGATCCGCACCCGTATCGTACACCCGCACCCAAGTCCAAACAACTTAGTTAAAAACTATACGAGTATTTGTTTCTATAGTTTTTAGAACAAATATAGGGTCGACGCCCGAATCCCATGTTACACTGTAGCTCCACCCGTGGTTATAAGTATTTTTAGGGCTACCACTCTTTCAGCCATTCTACATAAACTAGCTTCAGAGTTCAATTAGTAACACTAAGCCAACTTACACAACACTAGAAACAACGTCAAGCAATTTCTTATTCACTAAGCATCCACAAAAGCGAGAATTATCAACAATGATAATATTCCCATTCCATCTCATGTGACTGTTTAAACACGTATATATGCAGTTTAACATGTTAACTTTCTTTATAATGCAACAATAGTTATTTGAATAGTTTAAATGAATGGGATCATAAGATACCTAGTTTCATCCTCGTTTTGACTCCTCTCCTGAGAATAATCACCAGACTCCCCTCCGTCACTCTCCGAACTCAAGTTCCCAACTCCGGTATTCCAACTAGCACTCCCGCTTCTCTGCTCAGAACTGCTCAAATTTTCAGAGGACTCCCTTAACCGTCGGCGTCTATACTCAACGAAAACACAAACCATATGAAGCACACTCTGTAAAGCATATCCAACAATCCAAAGCCTTAACGGCATAGAAGGAGACTCATTTCGGCTCAGTACAAGCACAGAAATCGATACAATAACAAAAGCTAAGTTCCATAAAAGATCTATTATCACTATAGGTTTTGAGTAAGCCCAATCACTTTGCCGCTCCTCGATTTGCTCAGCAGCGGCTTCTCTTACTCGCATCGACGGCTCACGCATCAATCGGCGGCTACTTGCACGCCGTAGAAATCCAGCAGCTCCTCTGAGGCTCGGAGGCCGACGGAACGAACGTCGGTTCCTGGAATTCTGGCTAGTGAGAAACGGCGTCGTGTCAATTCCGACACCGTCACTTGGGCTAACGTCGGCGTTAGGTATGTTATCATTGGCGGCTGTTGGCGTGGACATCGCCGGGAAATTTGTGTGAAGAAAACGACGGGAAATTGAAGTTTGTTTCAGGTAGGGTTGATTTTCAGACAAAATGGTGATTTTGAATTCGGGTTAGGAAAGTGAAATGACAAATTTCTGGTGCACACGCGCTAGAGAGTATAGAAAGAGATGTACTCTCCAAAAAGGCTATTCGATTTTGTAGCTGCGGTAAGTGCAACCCGCCAAATAACACGCTTCCGTTTCTTTCCTTGTAGTAATAAGTAATTAATTTCTTTTTTAAAATTTATATTTTACATATATAAATATATTATAAGTTTTTTGCCAAAAATATAAAATATACCATAATTATATCTATACACTAAAGCTAAATTCTTAAATTGTCATTGTGAAAAAATAAAATGTTCTTATTATTTTTTAAGTTCAATGATGTACTGTATGAGGTTGATATAGAAATGGGGTTTTGGTACACAAGTTAATAGTAGAGAGAGTTTCAAGTATGTTTGGGTTTGTTATCCAATGAAATTGAGAGATTGATGATAATGTCACACATCGTATAGGTGCAGGGTGGATGAAATGAAGGCTCACATCTAGAGTCTTGTGTGGTAAAATGTGTCACCAAAACTTAAAGACAAGTTACACAAAGCGATGGTAAGACCAACTATGTTGTACGAAGAGGAGTGTTGGTCAATCAAGAACCCTCATGTCAAGAAGATGAAAGTTGCGGAGATGGGGATAAATGTGCAGGCATATTAAGAGAGATAAAATTAGAAATGAAGATATTCAGGATATCATAGGAGTGACTTCGATAGAGGACAAGATGCGAGAAATAAGACTGAGATGATCTGTACATGTGTAGAGTAATTGCACAAACACCCCAATGCGGAGGTATGGGAGGTTGACTATGGATAGTTTCAACATATGTAAAAGTAAGACGAAGAAATTTGATTAGATAAGACATGATGTTGTTTTAGTTTACCAAGGACATGACCTCAATTATCAGATCCCTTTTGCTGAGCCTTTTCTTATCTCCTCTGCAACAAGCTGCTAGCCTCGCACCCCAAACTGATGGTGTCTCGAAGTTCTCCTGGCGCTCTCCCCCTTTATTATGTAAAAAGGCCCACATATTTTAAACATTGTTTTGTTTATACTTCTATACTACTTACTGTACTTTTAGTTATAGTATTACGCTAATCCGTCCAATTTTCACTAAGTTTTGTGTTTTAATTTCTATCTGTTCTTTTACAATTTTCCATTTACAAAATAAAATTATTTTTCCTTTATCAGAACAAAATAAAATGATATTTTAATAAAATTTCTCTTAAAGCAATTTAAATTACATATCAACCGAATTTCTTATGAATTAAGGATTGGGCCAATCCTTGTTTTCATGAGCTAGTTTTTTCACCGCAACTAGTTAGTGACACCCCCTTTTTTGTCCAAACACAAAATGTAAAATGCAATATTGAGATCTAGACAGACAGAATCGTAACTGAGACTATTTAAATATAGTTCCAAAGAGACATTAGAGAATACATAAAGTAATGAATTTCACATTCCTATTATCCTATCTAAGGCAAGTGGAAGAAATCAAATGAAATTGATATACACAAAAATAAACCTATTTCAACTAGTAATCCTGTTTGGAAGAACCTACTGATCTTCTGAATGCCCACAAACTAAATGTTTGTTGTAACAAAAAAATTGATAGATGTGAACTCACCTAGAACTGCCTAGGGCATTCTACACTAACACATCAACTTAATAAATAAAAGAATTTCATAGTGTGAACTCTAACTCTGATCATATTAGCACATGACTCTTTCTGCATTGCATGTCACCATCCTTGGCTGGCCTAGAACATAGCTGCATTTGATGCTGTAGAACACTGCTGATCACATGGAAAATGGACCCCTCTCAAAAAACTCATTTGCACCATTCACTTCCTCATGTGCTCAGGAATAAGGCGTTGTCTCAGTTCAGTACGTGCACCAGAAAGTTCTGCATGAGGATTACTACAGTCAGACGGGGCGAAATAATTATAACGATAAAGTTAGGAAGGAAAAAAAAGGAATTCAGTTCAACCTTGAGGTGTGAAGTTGAATAGAGGTGGCAAAGGTCGTCCATTAGGCAAGCAAGCATTTGGTTCCCTCAGATCATCAAAGAAAGGGTGTGCACATGCCTCCAACTGAAAATGAATATAAAGATTATGACTCATTCAAAATGCCTCAGCATATCAAATCCCCAAAAGGAGTCTACAAGCATGTTTCTAACATACTACTGGTGAAATATGGTCACCCTCTCAGTAGGCTTCATAAACTTATTGATTGTCCACAAGTAGTTCGTGTGTGTTTTCTCATTAACTACTTTCAAGCTTTATACTAACAGCAGGAAAAGGCTAAGTCATTCACTTACAGCAGTACATCGGAGAGTTGGTGAATACTGCAGCAACCTTGAGGCCAGATCTACTGCTTCAGGGGGTATTTTTCTTTGAAATATCTGCAAAATATTCAGATTTAATCTTCAGCACCTCAGCCTATGAGTGAGTGCACTTGGAAGGGACAGTGGGTCAAAGAACTTCAGCGAGGAGAACAAACAAAAGAAACTAAGATATAAATAAACACTATACTTGATAATTTGTAACAAACCTTGTGCCATGGGTGAGCTTTGATTTGAGGAAACTTGAACTCTGTATAGTTTGGATTCATGCACCTAATTTCCTCTCTAGTTGGTGTCCCCAAAATCTAGTATGGATTAAGTACATCAATATCATAAGCAACGTAATGAACTCAACTGGCACTGTTTTAAAAATGGGGGACGAAAACTGATGTCCCATAATAGCATACCTTGATTATTTCCACCAGCTGATCAACACCACTTTCTCCAGGGAAAAGAGGCTACACATAATGCAACATTCAATGCATCAGACTAGTTTATACCACAGTAACTCGAAATATGATGCTCAGAAAAAAAGATTTCTAAAACTTTTATAGAGAAGTAGTATTTCAACAAAAAAAAATACCATAATAATATCATGATCCACCCAAAAAGAGAATGAACTACAAGTAGGGAAACATTTAGGTGCAAGCACTTACATATCTACCTTAGCAAAAGAGAGGCACCATAGAAACCAAATCTATGTGCAATTGTAAGAAAAAATTACCAACTTTCTACAGCTAATATCAGAAAGAGTGAGAAGATAGGAACCACAAAGTCGACTCACCTGTCCCAAAAGTAGCTCAGCGAAAACGCAACCAGCTGACCACATATCAATTGCAGTTGTGTACTCTGTAGCCCCAAAGATCAATTCAGGCGCTCTATAATACCTAGAACAAATGTAGGCTATATTGGGCTCCTCAGGCACCTATGGCAATAAGACAAAAATCTGAGTAGATGCAAACACCAAGGAAAACGTAGTTCTCAAAAGAACACCACATACCAGCATCTTTGCACTTCCAAAATCACATATCTTTAACTGATGAGTGTGTGGATTAACCTATAGCAATAATTAAAACAATAATACCACAAATAGTTAGAACAGAAGCAATCACAATGAAGGAAGAGGGAAAACAATTGTCTCAAATAACCAAGGAAATAGAAGAGCTACAAACACCTAGAAGTAAAGGAGCATAACCAGCAAGCTTACCAAAAGATTCTGAGGTTTAATATCACGGTGACATACCCCAATTACATTGTGCATGTAATTCAGAGCCCGACATATCTGTGTAATGATAATTATGAGAAAGAAATCAAGTTATAACTTCTGAAGAATCAAGATAATTCATAATAGAGTCAAGATGACATATTGTAAAAGTGTCGAAATTATCTTATTTACACAAAGTTCCTACATATAAAAGTAAAATATCACCCAAACGCTTACCTGGTATGTGTACAATTGAACATATATGATGGGCATGTGATGGTTCACTCGACTGTAGTGCCTTGAAACTCGGTACACAGTTTCAGACACATACTCCAGAACAAGGTTAAGGTAAACTTCATTCTTCTCAGTAGTAGAATAGAAACAGTGTCTCAGGTGAACAGCATTAGGATGATCAAGCATGCGCATAATCTGTAGTTCCCTGTTCTTGTATCTCCTATCCTGCAAGACCTTCTTTATGGCCACAGATTCACCTGTTTCTAGGCACTTAGCCTAAGGAAAAAAAAAACAGAGAAGAAATGAGCAAACGTCAAGCAGAGCCGCCCAAACGACTTCAATGCTTTCAAATAAACACCTAATCCTTCCTACTGATCCAATCAAACACAATTTTACCTGAAACACAACTCCAAATGAACCCGTACCCACCACACGTTCAGCCATGTAAGACAGTGTCTGGGACAATAACATGAAATTTATTAATTGAATAAAACCCAAATACATAACGAGTCACAAGCTATCACATCTAAGTCTGTTCAATTCTGAAGATGAAACTTACCTGTTTCTTCTGTCCATTTCGAACACTCAAAGTAGTCACAATTATCTGGCCTGTTTCTGTTCCGTTACCACTAACAACAGTAGGCTCCATATCCTAGAATTAAATAGCATTTTATTATATCATAAAAAAGGATGCTCCATAAACAAAAAAACAACAACATGTGCTATATAAATAAGAAGTTACCTTTAAGTCATACTCGTGGTCATAGGAGTTTTTCTCTCTAATTCTCATTTCATTTGGAAGCTCCTTCTTTCCAGATTTTTCTTGCCTAGTATCGACAGTCAATGTACTTGCATCACTTCCCTCAGATGTAGAAGTTACATCATCCTTTGGCGCTATAGTACATCGCTCTTCCATTTGAATTTCAACATCAACCCTGTGATCTACTTTTTGCTCAATCTTCAGTCTCTTTAGGCTAATATCCCCTCTCTATTAAATTAATTAAATTAGTAAAAAAAAGTGAGATTATACTAGATATATTGTTGTTTGACGACAATGCACTTAAATCACATCAGGAGAAACAATAGCAATTTCATGATTCATTTAAACATAATTTTGAGCAGACTTCGAAAAAAAACTAATCTCACAAGAAATAACAATAATCATATTACATAGCTAATATGATAAAATTACACCAACTTCCTTTAGATTTACCAAACTCTGTATTAATCGGTCACATTAACAAGCTAATCAAGTACAAATAAGCATAATATAGAACAATTCAAGGCAACATCTCCAGTCAAAAAGCCCTAAAATAAAAATAAAAAGTTGAAAAAAACATGCTACACAAATCAAATCAACAAAAAACGAAGCAAACAAATCATATTTAGACAGAAAAAAAAAAACAAAAAATTCCATAAATTCGCATATGAGATGAAAAACAGAGAGAGAAAATTACAGAATCGGAAACGGAAGATCGTCCAGAAGCAATGCTCTTGAGGCGACGCATCACATTCATCTCTTTCCTTTTCCAATTTATTCAAACCCAAAAAAATTGTTGCTTCTCCTCTCTCTCTTTTCTTAATCAGAAACGAAAAGTTTCTGAAAAAAAAGAGAGAAGACGAAGAACAACAAACAAGAAATTGATATACAGAAGGAGAAGAAATAACAAATATATATATTCTCTCTTTTCTGCGTTCAACAAAAAGGAGACAAAGGGGAAGAAAAATTGAAAATGAAATTGATCTGACCAAAACAGAGGAAAAAAAAAAGAAAATAAATATTATACTAGTATACTCCTAGGTGGCCATTTGCTTGTCGATTTAAATTTCGAGATTCAAATTTTTTAAATTTTAATTTTGAATGAGATATACAAATTCTATTTTGAAAAATAAAGTGTAATTTTTGGAACCTCAAGATAATTCATAGCTTCTGAGATTGTTTAAAATCGAATTGAAATTAATAATATGAATCAAAAAAAGTTAATGGATTATTGATTAAACAGTTTTACTAATGGATGTGATTTTGTTTATTATCGGGTTATCGATTTTAATATATTGAGATTTTTTCTTAATGAGTTAATCGATAAATAGATAGTAAATTAATAAATTATATTTATATTATTCAATATATATATATAAAGTTGCTTACTTATGATTTAGTTTCATGCTTTTATTTCCGATTGTCTCAAACTTTCATTTATTTTACAAAGTGTTAGTGTTTGTTTTTAAACAAGATGCAATCTATCAACTCATGTGTATGATTTTATTTGGATTGTCACTTTGTTTCTAGGTTATTTTCAAAAAAAAAAAATTGTGTCAAATCTTAATGGTTAAACCGATAACAATCAATAATCGATAAACTGATAAGTCAATATCTTAATGGTACTATAATGGTTTAGCATGTCTACAAATTGATAACTGATAATTCGAACTGATAAACTTTAAAATCGAACCAACCGATACCTAGCCCTAGTAACCACTATAGTCTCTGTAACAATTTGTCCTTCGAGTGAGCATTTTGTGCAGATTGAGTAAATCTTTCGGTGCGTAATAGCGTGAAAATTGCACAAAACATATAAAATGCATTAACAAGCTCTATATAATTGGCTCAACTCAGAAAACATGAAGTTTACATATGCAAAATCATTGGTCAAACTTAAAAAAACGACATATATAATTTGAAATGCAAGGAATATTTGTCTAGTGAAGATCACCTTTTTATCTCAATTTTACAAATACATTATCTTCTTCGAATTTTATTTTGAAAAAAATACACTTGATATATTTTTATACTACTATTTTTATTTCCATTTATTTATTGGACTTAAATTGTGACGAAAGTAATATAAATCATAATAAATAATCATATTTAAATTTTTTAATAAAAACAATACTTAATTAATTCGTTGAGTCACATAAATTAAAGTAAAGAAAGTATTTGTTTTTTCTATATATAAAAATTTCAAATCGGCTGGTCAAAGTCATCCATCATTTCTACATTGTTTTTTGTGTACTTTTCAGTCAAACTTTGATTCTACACTGTTGATTGAACATCATGGCAAAATGTTACGGTGTTTGATTATTTTGGATTTGAGTGAGTAAATGACGAAAATGACCTTGAGGTAGAGGAGGAATTACATAGTAGCTCGTTAGACAACCACTATGTTTATATCATTTCTTTCTCATATAAAGTGTGTATATGCTAGCGGAGAAAAAAAAAAGTGTATATGCTAGCGGAATATCTGAGAGAGGGCTTTTTGGTCTAACCATTTGACCGGATTGATTAGGAGATATAGTTTATGTATTATTACTAATATTGTGTTTGGTAGAAATTTTGGGTCTATAGAAATTGTTTGGTATTATAAAATGTAATACTAATATCTTTAATTTGATGATATTAGTAATATATATAGAGTATATCAAACATACATGAATTTCTCGATCAATTTACATTAGAAGAAAAGGACAATCGGTTTTGAAATAAAATAATCAAATCAAGATTTAAGGAGGCATGCTTCATGGTAAATTAAAACTATACATGTGTTATATTAGAAATGGAACCTCGAACGGTACTAACGAACAATTACTCAACAACAAAATTAGTTCTTTTTTTTATGGCAAGGAAAATTCGCAGTCGCTATTCTTTGAGTGCACACAGGGTAAAACCCCGCTCCTGTGTAATAGCTCGCAAACTACATAGGAGAGGTAACCTGCACTAGACAAGCCTAGTGCGACGAGCTCGACCCAGAAGGCAAACCCCTTACTTTCGCTGGCAAGGGGTTTCAAACTTGAGACTTCCAATATGAAAGTCCCAAGTCCAAACCATTGGGCCACCCCGAAGAATTAATTAATTAGCTCTTTGTTAATAAACAAATCGACGTTGTAACTAACATCAACTAATTATAGTATCTTTTAATTTTCTAAAGTTTTTTCCATTATCTCCTATATATTTGCATCACCGGCAGAGGCGTATCTAAGGGGGTCATCGGGTTCACGTGAATCTATGGTCCCCTCCCGAGATCATATATAGTAGTGTTATATTTTTAAAGAAATATTGAAATATAGATATGTGAACCCACACGTGAAGTATCACATAATGCGATTATGACTGGGTGCACCTCTCTCCGCGGGTTAGAAATTTGAATTTTATATTTATCTTGTTTTCTCTCTCTCTCTCTCTCTATATATATATAAGAACTAATTTTAGACCTATACTTTTAAAATTTTAACGATTTTCAGTAGTAAAAACCTAAATGTCAAACCGATCAAATTTATATCATAGATCAACATTTTTATGCACCCATCATCTCAAAATCCTGGATACGCCTCTGAATTCACCGGGATCTTAACCACCTTTCTCTTGAAGAGGCCTACTTAAAATTGATCTCTGATCACTACACCTCTATATAAAAGCCTAAGCGAAATTTTAACTTCAATAAAGGTATTTGACTTTCTTGTAATGACCCAGAAAATTATTTTTGAACTTTTATAAAATTACCGTTTTACCCCTTGATAATTGCCTCAAGTCATTATTGATCAATCAATAAAATTGGTTTGGAAATTTTGAACTATCTATTTAACTATAGTTAATTAATTGATGGGTAAATTTTAGATAATTAATTTAATTTGTAACTAATTGGCTAAGTCAATAATTTTTTTAATACCCTATACCACTTAGCGTATATTTATTAAAAATAAGTTGCTAGGTTTAATTTGTCACTTTTAATACCTAATTATTTAAGAAAAGAAGAGGGAGATAGCAACTTTGCGGACGAATTATGAAGAAAGCACTGCACTTCTTGCAGGTAAACAAACAAAAGTAAAACAATGCACTGTTGGCGGTTGGGTTCATTTCTTCCTTTCGTAGGTAGAGTTACAGATGGAGTATTTAACTTAAATTTTGGATTTTATTATCACATTATGATTTAAGTTTGATATATTAAGATATGTAATTAAATATTAGGTGTATTATATTATATAAATACTATTAAATTTATAATATTGGAGAAATTGAAACTCAATCCTAAGCTTGAAATTTGGAAAATATGAGAGTTGTCATGTTAATTGACATCAAAATTAGAAACTTGATTATAGATTGGGGTGAGTTTTTGGGTCTAAGCTAGACATATTGTAATATGAGTGTTGTTAGTTTCAAAATCTTATTGTGATTATTTATTTGAATAGATTGCATCGATTTGGAAGCCCAACGAAATGGAAAGGCTTAAGTCCCGGAGTAATTGTTCAATTATCTGAGGCAAGTGGATTTCTAAACTCTTGTTAAGTATATAGAATCGTGTATTTCCTTGTAGTATGTGTTTGGAAGTAATGAGTCTTGGTGATGGGTTGACTTGTCGATATTGAATAATTCTAATGTATGAAAAAGGGGTAATAAAAGGCAATGTGATTAATTATTGGTGTGTGATGTGTTGAGAATGGTTTTGAAAGGCTTATTGATTCATTTTTTATGTTGTATCACGATTGTGTTGTTTTGAATTGTGCATTGTTATGAAAATGATCATCTCCTCATTATTTGTGTGAACATGTCATTTGCATTGGTTCTGAGACATGGTTGTGACAAATGTTATGTGAATTGAGGAAGAATAAGAAATTAAAGATGATGTACCATTTTGAGGGATGTGTCGCGTGCCGCGACATATACTATGATTCGAGAGACGTGTCGCACGCCGCGACAAATTGTATTATCGAGGGACGTGTCGCACGCTGCGACATATTTTACTTATCGAGGGTCGTGTCACACACCGCGACGGATGCATGGACAAATATGTCCCCCATGAATCCCGGACTGAGAGACAACATGTGTGTATCGTTAGGTCTGCCATACATCACGATACTTGACATTGCATTTCATTACATTGCATATCTTATCATTTGTGAACATGAGTTCCTTTCTGTGGAACTTGTGATTGGTGAATCTGATCTTGTGTGTGGCTGATATGTATTGTTGAAGTGATGTGGTTGAACTATGTGCTATGTAAATTGTGAACTATTAGGTTGGACTGGTTTTTATACAGGTTGTAGTTGTGGAGGTTCGGTAAGGGTGTAAGGAGTACCCGTATTCTTTTCCCTTAGCTTGTGTTTAGAAGTTTACTTGTTGAGTATCGTGTGGTTTGGTACTCACCCCTTGCTTCTACATTTTTGTAGGTTACGATCCCAGATCTTCGTGATACTTTCTATTCTCTTCTTTTTTGAGGCTTTCTGTGGAGATTTGTGAGGTAGTTGTTTGTCATCTCAACGGATTTTCTTACTCCTATTTATGATCTTGTTCTACTTTAGTGACAACATCATTTGAGACTTGCATTTTCTTTCAATCCATTGTAATACATTAGGAGTTTGTGCACGTGACAACCAAGTTTTGGGAATTTAGTTAAGTTGACTTGTTATCCGTATTATTACTTTGTTATTCAACTTTCAATTGTAGCTTATTTCTGCACTTTATCGTAATGATTGAATTTTAGGCTGACTTGTCTTTGTGGGATAAGACGAGTGTCATCACATTCATTTTTGAATCGTGACATTTCTAAACTCTCTCCTATCTAGGTAAAAAAGAAATGGTTGTCATGCTTTCTCGGTTATTTCTTATCTCCACAACCTTATATGCAAGTATTGTTGCTGCTAATGATACATTCTTTACAAATAAATTCCTCGAGGATGAAAAGACTTTAGTTTCGTCCAACCAAAAATTTGAATTAGGATTTTTTGGTTCTATTAGAATGTTTTGATGCAACAGGTACCTGGATCGTGGTACAAGAATATAGGTATGTAGATAATTAAAAATAGCCCAGAAAGCATGACAAATATTTTTTTCTTTCCTAGATAGGAGGGGGTTTAATGTTTTTATTCAAGGTAAGGGTTTTTGCTTAGTATTTTACATGGAGAAGTATTTTGGAACGTGGTGCTAAGTAGGCCTCTACAAAAGAGAGGTGGTTTAGAGCCAGGTGATGTAAATTTAGAAGACAATATAATGTCTGAAACTTTAGAAAATGAAAACTTACTAATCAGTTGATGTTAGATAGAAGGTGATCTGTTAATTAAGAAAAAACTATTTGTTCCTAAACAACCTGACTTATGTAAACTTTTCCTTAGTGTGTTTGGTGATTGCTCCTATATATATTTTGCTTAACCATGCCATATCACATTCCCAAGAAATTGCTTATGTAAAGATGGGGTGAGTCCCTTATAAGATCTTCCTTTCTTCTCTTTTCTTCTATTAGTTAGCTTGGATTGAGAAAGCTCCTCCCAATAGCGCTTAGCCATGTGTGTAGACCGAAATGGTCTCGCGAAGCCGGTCAACGGTAGCCTAAGAGCAAATCAAAACTACGAGAAGGGCGCGAGAAGTTTTGTGAAGGTAGAGAGAGATTTTCAAATCAGACTTCAAGTTGGTGTGCCGCTAATTTGAATTCACATTATAAAAATTCACTACAGAGAGTTTTAATGCTCTCTACCAAAAGAACTCTTTATTCTCAGGATTTGAAAAAAAAATTTGACTAAAAATGAAGGAACACTTACCATTTCTCCAAACCTATAATGACCTTTTACGTTATTATGGATATTTAAGACCATAGTACCCTCGTATAGGTGCCCATGAATTAAGATCGAGTTGGTGAAAATTTGAAGCGGGAGTTGAGTATGAAAATCCTTCTAGGGCTTTCTAATAGAGAAGGTTTTCATGTTCGTGATGTCCTCCATAGCGAACAAATGGTTTTCCATGGTGAAGTGTTCCAGTCTTAGGGAAGGAATTCTTCGCAATAACGAAATGTCTTCTTCATAGCTAAGGTCGCAAAAGTCAGTGACGGATTTTGAGTCAGTTTTTTATTCAATCTTAGTCATAGCTTAGAATATTCGATCAAAGAACTCCAATGGTGTGATTTTTTTTTGGAGCAAATTTATACCACTAGACAGTGGTCCAGTGACTTTTTATTAATAATAAACATTAAAAAAATCTCAATAGGAATAAGTACAAGCAATTTGATATTTCATCACTTCTTGGCTTTGTAATGATTCTATGATGATATTACAAGTGAGGATTCTTAAGTAATAACAAATCATAAAAGCCAAGGAGAAAGTTGAGTTATCAACCTCAAATTCCTTTTACAAATGTATGAACTAAAAAAGATAGATTGACCTTCTAAAGGAATTTGAAGTATGTTTCTCTTATCTTCTTCTTCAAACTTGTCCAATAACACTTGATAGTTCATCACTTGTTGGCTTTATTGGATCTTGTTGAAGTTGTTGACACTATCATATGATTCTATTTTTCCAATCGCATCGATAGGTGCCTTGGAACAAACTTCTTATTCACTTTACCATCCCAACTACGCTTTCTTCCATGCTTCATTTTGTTGTTGCCTAGGAAAATTATCAACATTCCTAGCTGCATTTGCAAAACAATAATCTAACATTTCCTCTTCCTCACATTTCTCATAGATGTCCTCATCATCTAGATTAGCAAATTTATTTGGGGACAAAGTACTACTACCACCAACTTGTAGTTGTTTGTTAGTGTTAAGAGGTGTAGATAAGCTAATTTTTCAATATTAGAACTCACCAAATGATCACTTAAGATTGCAGCAACATTTGTTGATGATCATAAACCTTGTCGAGGAGTTACTAACTTGGCACTACTAGGCACAAAAGCAAGAGCCGTTGGGCTCAACTTCTTTTGCATAGGAGGGAAAGTGGCTTGTTCTTCCTCTTCATCGATCTGCTATATCTACCCACCTCAGAGTACTTGTTGCACTTTGTCGTTACTTAGAAATAACTAATTTTTTTGTAGAGTTAACTTGAGATGAACTGATCTCATGCACAGTATTATTCGTAAGAGCATCAAAAGTATCAAAACACAATACCTCTTTTGAAATAATTTCTTGAGCACCTGAATTCATAGTTTAACTATCTACAACCGGTTGTACTGTGTTACGAATAGGCGAACCAATTCTAATACTTGAATTTTTTTTCTTCGTCACCATAACCCAATTAGATTCATGTACCAATTCCACTCTTTTACTAGTACTTTTGGCATTCACCAAGGCGATTAAATTAGTTCCGACATCACTTTCAATTTTTTTATTGGAATTGTCGACCTGGTGCGACATGTTGACAACCAAGTATTCAATGTAAACTTCAGTGAATTCTAACTAATCAATGGAGAGAAATAACAACTTGAGAGATACTGATTTAAGGAGAAGAAGAGAGAAAATTATGTATTGAACTCATGAACAATGAATGAATGAGGAAAAACTAAACTATTACAATCTATACATCTCTATTTATATTCTAAACTGAAGCAGTTAATTTTAACTAACTCTAACAACTAGACTGACAAGTGTACATGTTTCTGTTAGTGCACTGCAGTGCATTTAACTAATTGTTTAACATCCTCCCTCAAGCTAGGAGTACGAAATATATTCTTCAATCCTAGCTTGGAAACAAGATAAGAGTGTTGATTGCTTGTGAGTCCTTTGGTAAGTAGATCTACTGGCTGCTCTGTTGTGTTGAGATACACTGGTTGAACCAATCCAAATTGTATCTTTTCTCGAATAAAGTGACAATCAATGTCGATATGCTTGGTGAGTTCATGAAAGATTAGACTGGTAGCAATCTGAATAGCTGATTTGCTGTCACAATATATAGGAACTGGTAACTGCAAGGAGATCCCTATCTCCTTGAATAAGCCAACTAGCCACACAATTTCAGCTACTATAGAGGCTAGACTCCTGTATTAAGCCTCTGTTGAGCTGCGCGAGATGGTGTTGTGTTTCTTGGACCTCCACGAAATTAAAGAGTTTCCATAAGTCACTAGGTATCCAGTAATGGAATTTCTAGTGTTGGCACAAGAGGCCCAATCAGCATCACAATAAGCTGACATTTGATTGGTACTGGAAGAAGACATGAGAATTCCCAAACCTGGAGATTGTTTGACATATTTAACCACCCTGATTGCAGCCTCCATGTGAGATATCTTTGGTTCATGCATATATTGACTGAGATTTTGTACAGCAAATGTTATGTCAGGCCTAGTTATGGTTAAGTATAAAAGTCTTCCTACCAACTTATGATATATACCAGGATCCTTTAACAGCTTGTCAGTCTTGGATTCTTGAGAAAAATGCAGATCAAACTCAGCACTGGTGCTTTTGATTTAGCTCAATAGGTGATCTAATAGGCTTTGATCCTGACAACCCCATAGCTGAAATCAACTCAAGACAATATTTTCTTTGGTGCATGATAATTTCAGCCTTATTCCTGGCAAATTCAATGCCTAAAAAGTACCTTAAGTCACCTAAATCCTTGATCTTAAAAGTATCTTTAAGTATTTTCTTTGTCTCCAAAATCAATTGGTGATCATTCCCTGTAATAAGAAGATCATCAACATATACCAATACAACAACCAAACTAGATCCTTGGTGCTTAGTGAATAGTGAATAATCAAAGTGACTCTGATTAAATCCAAAAGCATTCAAAGTTGTAGTTAGTTTTATGTTCCATTGTCTACTAGCTTGCTTGAGTCCATATAAAGATTTGATTAGCTTGCAGACCTTCCCCTTTCCACTTTGATGAGTAAATCCCAAAGGCATTTCCATGTACACTTCTTCATCCAAATCACCTTGAAGAAAAGCATTAAAAACATCCATTTGATAAAGTTCCCATCCTTGTACAACGGCTAAAGATATCACCACTCTAACTGTCACCATCTTAACTACAGGGGAGAAAGTTTCTTGATAATCTAAGCCTTCTCTCTGATTGTATCCCTTGGCAACTAGTCGAGCTTTGAATCTATCCACTTCACCATTGGCATTATACTTTATCTTGTACACCCACTTACATCCTATAACTTTCTTATCCATAGGTAGCTGTACAATTTTCCAAGTGTGATTCTCCTCTTAGGCCTGAATTTCACTTTGCATGGCTTCAATCCATCTGTTATCTTTCACTGCTTCATAATATGTTTTAGGCTCTTGCTCTTGTGAGATCTTTGTCATAAAACTCTTATAAGAGACTAAAATGCTAGCATAATCCACAACATCACCTATGGAGTATAAATAATTTTTAGTTGTTTTGCCAGGTAAGACATAATCTGCTTGCCAAATGGGAGGCCTGACAGTCCTATGTGACTTCCTTAAACCAATATGATCCTGTGCATCTGGGACATGGTCCTCCTCCTCCACATGTTTTTCCTCCAGTGTGCATGAAGGTGGGGTTACCTCAGTAGGACCTGGTTCACTATCAGAAAGCCCATCAACAGAAGTGGTTGACATTCCACCTTCACCATGATCTAAAGAAATCAATATCTCACTTTCAACATGATTAGGCATAGTGACAATAGGTGCTTGGATTTCATTTCCACCAAGATCAAGAAAGTGTATGCCCTTTTCAGAATCATCATTATGTGTTCGAAATGGGAATAAGTTTTCATTGAAGATAACATCTCTGCTCACAAATATAGTCTTAGACTCTATGTCATATAACCTGTATCCTTTTTGAGTGACTGCATATCCAAGCAACACTGCCTTCCTTGCCCTGGGTGCAAATTTATCTCCCTTCAAGAGATTTGTAGCAAAACAAAGACAACACACTACTCTAAGATGATACAAAGAAGGTTGTTTATCATAAAGCAGTTCATATGGGGTCTTGTTGAGGAATTCTATTGATGATGTATACTGTAGTCTCCACACACTGCCCCCAAAACTTGCCAGGAAGATTACTTTGTATTTTGATTGCTCTAGCAGTCTCCAATATATACATGTGCTTCATCTCCACAACATCATTTTGTTGTGGTGTATGAGGACAAAAGCTTTGATGTAATACCCCATTTAATGTAAAAAATTCACTACAATTTGTATTAAAGAATTCACCTCCATTATCATATCTAAACACTTTAACAAGTCTGCCAAACTGTGTTTTTAACATTGATAGGAATTGTTTAAGGACTACAATTAGATCAGACTTTAAAGCAAGTAATAAAACCCATGTCCACCTAGAATGATCATCAACTAAAGTGAGGAAATACCTCTTCCCATTATGAGTAGACATCTTGTAAGGGCCCCAAACATCCATGTGTACCAAATCAAAAACAGCATCTGCTTTACTATTGCTAATAGGAAAAGGAATTCTAGTTTGTCTAGCCTGTGGACAAATACTACACTGTTTCAAAGTAAAACTACTACAATCAGTGAAAGCCTTTATTCTTCTAAGTACTCCCATAGGAATGTGTCCCAACCTCATATGCCAAAGGGCAGGATCAATGGTTTTCCCAACATCAGACATTGTCCTGATTGCATTCACATTTCTTTGTTGCATCTCTTGCATTCTCAGTACATAAAGACCGTCCTCTATATCACCAATCCCCTTTACCTTCCTAGATGAGAGGTCCTCAAATATACAACATGTGGGGAAAAAAGAAACACAACAGTTCAATTCTTTTGTCAATTTTGAAACTAACAATAGATTAAATTTGAATGCTGGAACACACAACACATCCCTAATTACTTCATCTTCATTCAATTGAACATTTCCAATATGAGAAATGGAAGCTGAATCACTTATTGGTAGTTGCACTTTTCCTGTATTTCTCACAATGATCTCATCATGTAAGTGTTGTTTACTGCTTATCATATGATCTGTACACCCTGAGTCGACTATCCAGTTCATGAGTTTCATAGGATTACCTGCCATGTGAGCACTCATGTGTGGATGGCTTGTAGTGTTCATGTTTAGTACATTTAGCATCTGCTTCAATTGTTCTGGTGTCGCCTTATTCATCAACTGCATAAGCTGATCCTGTGTAACCATTTGATCATCACTCTTCTGTAAATCTTCATGGCAGCATCCTGAATCATTTTGCACATGTCCTCCAAAAATAGCATTAGCCTTCGTTTTTTATTTGAAATCTGCAGGGTACCCAATTAATTGATAACAATTGCTCTTAACATGCCGTGTAGCATGACAATGTTCACATTTCATCAATTTGTAACATCCATCCCTTGTATGACCCTTCATGTGACAGAAATCACAATAGAAATTGTTGTATCCTTTCTTTTGAAATTGTTTGGTTCGAATTTGTCTTGAAGCAGACAGAGCTATTGGTTCTATTTCATCATGAACAACTCCAGCAATTCCTTTTTGACTTTCATCTTGAATCACCATCGCATATGCTTGATTAACGTTAGGCAAACCACTCATCATTAAGATCTGTCCCCTTGCTTGCGAATAGCTTTCATTCAAATCCATCAAAAATTGTAAAAGATGTTGGTATTGCATTTGCTCAACAAACTCCTTAGATTTGTGACAGTCACACCCTGGTAGTGGCAAAATTGAGTCATATTCATCCCATAGACTCTTTAACTTTGTGTAATAAGAAGAAACTGTGGAGACTCTTTGTGTTAATGTGAATATTCCCCTGTGAAGTTGATACAATCTCGATTCTTCCTGGCAATGCTATCTCCATTGCTCGACTCCACAAAGTGTAGTTTTCCATGCCGAGCAATTGAATTACAACAGATAATTCTCCTGGAACATCAGAAGAGCTCAAGTAGAGCGGGTGATTGTGATCTAGAATCACCGAACCTCCCCTCGATACAGCTCCTCAAGTTCCACCACGATCACCAATTATGATAGAACATTCACTTTGAAAAATCTAGACAAACACTTAAACTAGAAGATCGGCAAATCCAGCAAACCATCACAATGACTGACCCTAAACTTTTATGTATACCTGAAGACAAATTCGACATTAACAAACAACTAAAGGACACATTTATGGGGACAAGAACAAGACATGGATAGAAACGAACAAGTCCAACAACATTCGAATGAAAATATTTGAGAAGGGGAATAACAAAACACACTCAAACAAGGAAGGGGAGAAACAACGACACTAAATATAAATCAGCAGAAAAAAAATAATTAAATTGGACCCGATATTACGACTAACCCATGGAAACAATTAAGAACATATACATCACGTTAAATCATCTATCAACCCAATAGCAACTAACAACAAACAACCATATAATAAAGGTTTTCTAACATCGAAAATGTCACTTTGAAATAGAAGAATAGGCGAGGAGAATATTATAAAGGAGAAGACATTACCTTTTTCGGGGTAGCGAATGGGACGGAACGAGCTACAGAGGACTCCACCAGCGACTTCGAACCTCAGGAGTTTCTATGGATCTTAGCAGTCCCCGAACGAGAAAATAATTAGGGAGTATTTCTTGTGCGGATGTTATAGCCTAGTAATACTTTCCTTAGTAAGTTCTTGCCAAGATTTTTCCCAACTCAATTTCTCTTTTTTTTATTTTTTTTATTTAACGTTAGCTGTCTCTAAAGCTAGCTGGTTCCGACTTTCTTTCCAAATTTTTCCAATATTTTTCTCTCCATCCCCTCAACTTATAGAAGAACAATGTATTTATAGTGGAGAATTATGGTTCGAATTTTTGGGGGGGAAAGGGCTAAAACTCGGATTCAAAGGCCAAATTCGAAATTCAAAACTTCAAATTCCTTTCACCAATTTAGGAAAACACCTTTTTCTAAGCTTTTTCAACCCATTCCGGAAGAGGAATGGGAAGAAACATGTGCATGTTGTGATTGTACGAATTGAAAGGGACATTAGAGAAGAAAACAAAAATTCGCAGAGCACTGCCTGCTGTGTATTTACTATTGCTTTCCATTTTCGTGAGTTGTGTTATCGTTTGGAAGGGTTTTGGGTTTCTATTGTGAAGGAAAATGGGAGGTGGGCCGGTTTAAAGGGGGAATTGGGCTGGGATGGTGGGCTGGACATAGAGGGAAAAGGCTGATGGGTATTGTTGTAGGTGTTGTATGTAAATTGTTATAATTGTATGTTGGTGGGCTGGGAATAATTGGACAGAATTGGGAGTGGGTCGGTTGGGCTTGGGAAATGGGTATTTGGAATTGAAAAAATAAAATGGGTCATGGGAGTTGGCAAGTGATGCAGGTCACTGGGAATGATCGGGTTGAGTTAGCATCTTACCAACTTAAGGATGTAAACTTCAGTGAATTCTAACTAATCAATGGAGAGAAATAACAATTTAAGAGATACTGATTTAAGGAAAAGAAGAGAGAAAATTCTGTATTGAACTCATGAACAATGAATGAATGAGGAAAAACTAAACTATTACAATCTATACATCTCTATTTATATTCTAAACTGAAGCATTTAATTTTAACTAACTCTAACAACTAGACTGACAGGTGTACATGTTTCTGTTAGTGCACTGCAGTGCATTTAACTAATTGTTTAACATTCAACAGTTTCAACACCCCGAGCATCATGTTTCACTCCATCTGTCACTACCTTCGTACTCGTGGGATCTAATGCTAACTCAACAATTGCATTAATTACCAATGGATGTCCTGATTTTCCAATAAGCACCACGTCACTTCTGGTTCCATTTAGTTGTTGCCCGTCATCTATTGTCGACGCCATAATTGTAGCTGCATTATTTTGGCCCGTATCATCAATGTGAACTAGAGCGGGATTTGTAGTCAAAGAAAGTTGATTTTCATTCAAATTTTTCTCCAATGTTTTAGTAGCTCCAACTTTATTCCCTGATGAATGGACATCATCAACAATCTTAGAATCAATCTGCAGAAAACTATTTCTTCCACTTTCGTTATTAAGGCTTATTTCTCTGGTATCTTTAATGACAAGTCTCGCATAATCAACAGTGTTGCTATTTAATTGCTGCCCAAAATCAACCTGCGACTCTAGGACTAAAGTTTTTCTAATGGTTAAACTTTGATCCCAAGAAGCCAATTCGTGTGAAACTGCTCTGCCTAAGAATTGTCTAGAATGTTCTTTAGTTTGGCACTCCAAATCTCGTGCCTCAACTACCTGATCGTGGACACCACTTCTATCAACCGTGAGGGATTTATTTCTATTCCTCTTTTCATCTAATATCTCCCGAGCATCACCATGATATTTTTTAATCTCAGAGCCTATTTTTTATGCTTCTTCTTGGTTTCTTATTGCATTATTTCAAGTTTGTAAAGATCCGCCCCTTGTTTCAGTCAGAATGAGTCCCCAAGACCCCGGGACATTGGTTTCCGCCAACATTGAACCAATAATAGTCGACATTACTTTCGTTGTGGCCTTGGTGCTTAAAAAAATTGCAATTAAACGACAGATTATTACACACAAACTTCTGAAATCACTCCACACTCTTTCCAGATTTGTCATCGACATATTAAATTCTCATTCGATGTGGTAAATTTACTAGTAAATTAAGTTCGACTTTAACTCTAGTCGTGCTAGGTTTTGACTTATCTAGAGTGGCTTTATCAACCGCTATTGGCTTACAACTTTTTTTTTCTTGAGGTAAATGCTTTTCTTCCATTCTGTCAATTCGTAATTCATTTTTTTCCTAGAATAGAATCGGGAGAATTTATAGTAGCCAGTTTCTCGAGATTTTAGATTTCTATTTTCTCATGTTAGTAATGTACAATGGTCAAATTGGATCATTTTCCTTGGATTTAAACCCTTGAATTATTATTTTGGTGGGACAACATGTGAGGGAGTATATTTACGCATGATTTTTTTATGATCATTACATAAAGGGAAAATGGCCTGATTTACCCTGAACTTTATGATTTGGAGCTGATATACCATCCGTTTAAAAAATGGCCCATATATGCCCCTGCCGTTATAGAAATGACCCATATATGCCCTTTTACTTAACAGACCAATATTTAATAAATTGAAAATTCATTTTTTATGCTTTAATTTGATAAAATGCCACGTGGCTCTTAAAAGACCCCACCCAATAACTTTTTACCAACCCGACCCAATTGAAAACAAGAAAACCCCACCCACTTAAATAAACCTAACCCATTTCATTCTATGGTCTCCACTCTCCACGCTCAACAAGAAAAAAAATTAAAAACTTGTTAGGTTTCGGTGAGCTCTAAATTGATGTCAATCAGTCTCAATATCGTTCAAAATTTTATGTAAGTTTCGATTACTTTCTTCCTTTTTCTTTTAAGGATCTTGGTGTTAGAATTATAGGGTAAATTGTGAGAAGATAAACCTTCCATGGACAGAATGTCAAGGGAAAAAAGCACATAGGTAAACTGAGTTACATTTTTCTCACATTTTACCCGATATTTTTAACACCAAAGATCCTTAAAAGAAAAGGGAAGAAAGTAATCGAAACTTACCTAAGATTTTGAACAATATTGAGACTAATTGACGCCAGTTTAGAACTCACTGAAACCCTACAAGTTTTTGATTTTTTTTCTTGGTGAGCGTGGAGAGTGGAGATCATAGAATGAAATGGGTTAGGTTTATTTAAGTGGGTGGGGTTTTCTTGTTTTCAATTGGGTCGGGTTGGTAAAAAGTTATTGGGTGGGGTATTTTAAGAGCCACGTGGCATTTTCTCAAATTAAAGCATAAAAAATAAAATTTTAATTTATTAAATATTGGTTTGTTAAGTAAAAGGGGCATATATGGGCTATTTTTTAAACGTAGGGTATATCAGCTCTAAATCATAAAGTTCAGGGGTAAATCAGGCCCTTTTCCCTTACAAAACTTGTAATAATGCACAAATATAAAAATAAAAAAGAAAGTTGAGTTATCAACCTCAAACTTACTTTTACAAATGTGTGAATTAAAATGATAGATAACCCATCTAAAGTAACCTGAAATATTTTTCTTTTGTCTTCTTCTTCAAATCTGTCCAACAAAATATAACAGTTCATCATTTCTTTTTGGATGTATTGGATCTTGTTGAAGCTATTGACACTGTCACATTATTCTACTTTGTCAGCCGCATCAACAGGTGCCTTGGAACAAACTCTCCTTTCACTTTACCATCCCAACTGTGTTGTCTTTCATGTGTCTTCTTTTTGTTTTTGTTGCTTCCACTTCTTTGATGCCTGGGTGAGATATCCTCATCTCAAGCCATTTTATCAAAGCATATGTCCAACATATTATCTTCCTCATCCTCATCAAAAGAATCATCGCCCAAATCACTAGCATACGCATTAAGCATGATTCTTTATTTTAAACTATTAAACTTTTCCCTTTAGCTAAAATTATGAATTTAGCCGTTTACTATAATATTAGGGAACCTAGAAACCCCATAACTCGAGACTCCATACATGGAATTTGCATCAAACACTTGATCCAAATGCGAGTTGAAAAACCTTGGCTCTGCCCCAACTAACACATCTAATTTCTTGAGACTTCTCCGTGCATTATCCTCCTCAATGTCATTATCAAGAAAATTCGAGTTCTCTTTTATCATTGACATCAATCGATCATCAGTGGCATATACAAAAATTTTTACAAGTGATGTCACATTATATATATATATATATATATATTTACTATATATAATAAGTGGGAATATCTACTACTTAGCACATGACAAGTGTAGTAGATATTCCCACTTATTATATGTCACAAATGGAAAAGTCCCAATCAAGGAAGCAGCATTTATCATTTACAAATTACTTAAAAAGCATTAAAAATTACAATAATTATCAATTTAAAATATTTAAAAGCTATATAATAAAATACGTTGACTCTCAGAATTCTATCAGGCTCACATATATTGGGACAGAAAAAATAACACATATCATTTTAAAATTACCAAAAAAGTAT
This sequence comes from Solanum piurae, assembly GCA_029582685.1. NCBI lineage: Eukaryota > Viridiplantae > Streptophyta > Magnoliopsida > Solanales > Solanaceae > Solanum > Solanum piurae. Next base: position 1,146 of record JAJOOO010014360.1, on the reverse strand, counting down.
TATAAATAATAATAATTAACAACTTAAAATATCTGAAAGACATTTTAAAAGGGTTAATTTTGTAATTTTATCCATATCACATAAATTAGGACAAAGTGACCAGTAATGTACATTATTTGAAAGTTACATAAAAATATTATAAATCACAATAATTAATAACTTAAAACATTTTTAAAAAAAATATGAAAATTTGGATGACTCTCCAAATTTCATTTGTGTCACATAAATTGAGACAACAAAAATAACATATATTGGGTCCATGATATTCCCACTTATTATTAAAATATCTACTACTTAGCACATGACAAGTGTTGGATGATATGTACTTAGATAGTGTTGTACATTCTTCTTTTATGGTTGTACCTTTAAAATTTATATTATTGGACAATTTAACACCATTAATTACCTACTACTTTATTAGCCAAAAAGTTTGACCTCATTTGGGCCCATCAATTTTCAATATATGTTGTCTATCTAAATTTTTTTTCAACCTTTTATTTTAAACTTCTTGAAATTTAATTACCTATTTATTACTCTCTCTATGCACTTTTAATTGTTATGATTTCCTTTTTAGAGTCAAACTATAAGAATTTTAACTAATATTTTACAATGTGTTTTTTCATCATATTCATAGGCAAAAAATTACAATTTATAGTACTTTTTGTATGGATTTTGCATATTTAATTTGTTTGTTTAAAATATCGAATTAATACAATCTGATTTAACTTTGAAAATTAGTCAAATGGACTTTCAAAAAGCCCAACATGATAAATACAAGTGGACGGAGAGAGTATATTTTAGCTACAAAATATATTAGAGGTACAACTCTTTAAAAAAATTAAATTTTTATTGCGTTGACTCTTGAAATCTTATCATTGTCATATGAATTTGAAAATAACGTCAAAAGTTCTAGAATTCACAATAAATTAACAGTTGAAAATATTTATGATTATTCACGTGAATTGAAACATGAGTAACCTATATTATTCAAAACTAACGCAAAAATACTATAAATCACAACAATTTAATAACTTCAAATATATTTTTAAGAAAACATATAAAAAATTGACTGATCTTCAAATTTCATTTATATCACATAAATTAAAACAAAAAAAATTAATACACGAGCACCAAATATCTATATAT
>JAJOOO010014359.1:0-48171 GCA_029582685.1 Solanum piurae | reverse complement strand
GAGATTTGTTAGGGTTTTGCCCTGATTTTCTTACCATAATTTAAGATTTATTTTTTCTTAAAGAAAAGACAAAACATTACCATAAATGTTTTTACTTTTTTTGAAAGGAAAATATAATATTCTTTCATATTTGGTTTATTCTCTCCTTTTAGGACTCCTTTTCTAGTAAGAAAAGGTTTTGCTTTTCTAGTAGGAAAGGTTTTAGGACTCTATAAATATAGGTTTGTTTCTTCAAACACAAGAACAATAACATCCACAATGTAGTCGTTTAAGAGTTTTGTTTATGGGGAGATTTTCTCCTAAACATATTTATGTTTTTCAATATTAGTTTTATAATATGTTTTTAGTATGTTTTTATTTGTCGTCTAATTTATCAATCATATTATTTGCAAATTATAAGCTTTCGCATGACGCCCTAATCACCTTTCAGAACCCAACAAAATGATGGCCGAGGTTATACGGCAAATAGTATATTTCCATTAAGTTTTGACTTGCCTATTATTAAACTATAAAGATGTGTAATAATCAAATGTTCTTTCGAGCAGTGTTTGTACTATGTTTTCCTATCTCTCTATTTATCTTATTCAATGGAGAAGTAAACTTTGTATTCATCATTTGTGTGTAATGCAAAGTTTATACATTGTTAAAGTGTTTTGCATCTTACAGATTTATTTTTGTGTGAGAAGTTCATTATGATGTATAAGCACATCTCCTTTAATTAAATGTTTTAAAGTAGGTTCAATTGTATAAAATGATGGCTGACGCTATACGACAAATACTATATTTCATTTAAGTGTAGACATCTTTATTATACAAAGGATGCCGAACAGGTGGGTGGCCACATTGTTTGCCTATATTGTAATTATCAGTTCTGATTAGAGTAATATAGAGTATGTCTTATTTCTTTTACCGGTCACATGTGAAGGTCTTTAGACATGTAAATAAACTAATTCATTTATACATTTGTCTGTCTGTTGTATTACATGTTTTTATGTACGTGCTTATTACGGATTTTGTTAGCAGTTATAAATTCATGTCGTCTGAATTCTTACCCGTCCAAGTTACAGTGTACCTCAGAATTGTTTAAGTGCCTCTTCATACGCAGTAAAATAGTATCACGCTCAACATGTATTTAAATAATATATTTAAGGGAAAATTATATAAAATAACAAACTATTAATTCAAATTAAATGTTATAGTCATCGCTTATTTTAATTATAGTTAGCAGCAAACATCCCCTTTTTTTGCCATCTGATTCGATATACAATTAGTTATTTTCGGTATACAATTAGTCATTTTATACATTTCGATATAAAATACGTTTGTGTTTGTATAAAGCGAGAGAAAAGTGTATATACAAATACAATTATTTTCGTTCTATACACTTATAATTATACAAATACAGATCTTATTATACAAATTACAATGTATAAATGAATTTATACAAAACTGAACACTTTGTATAAAATTGGATGTTTGTAGTGAATTATACAAATCAAAAGCTCGAGAAAATGACATAAATAGTCCCTTAACTATAGGAGTAGGTCTAAAATGGTCCCTTAACTATACACTTAATGGATATAGTTCTTTAACTATTCAAAAACTTATCAGCTTTGGTCCCTTAACTATGCACTTATCGGTTTTAATTCCTTAACTATAAACTTACCAATTTTAGTCCTTTAAGTATTCAAAGACTTATCAAGTTTAGTCTTTGTCCATTTTTTAAATACAAATAGTTTAGGTTTATATTAACAGAAATCTTCATGAAATTAAATCTTTAACCCATTTTTTAAGTTGTTTCTCTATCCCCGGCCTTTTTTCTTCAAACTACTCTTATGAAAAGAACAATAACGTCAAGGATTCAAAATAAAATTAATGAGGAAAGAAGATATAAGTCCTAATTTTATTCAATGACGATAAAATTAAACATATAATTGTTGTTAATGACTTGAATCCGCACTTAAATATGCTAATCAGTGCGGATTTTATTTAATTTACTCAAATTTCTTTACGTAAAATAAAATGAATAGAATAATAAATGTGATCTATTTAAAAAAATAAAAAAATTGCAAACCTATCATTTTATAAATTTCAATTTCTGAAAAATTAAACAAATTTCATTCAATGAAGTCGTTGGAGTACAAAATTTGGATTTAACGGGTAATAACTTTTTTCTTCTTATAATAAAGTTTAGCATATTCAAGTCATTAGTAGCTATAATATGCTTCATTTTATCCTCTGTTGAAAAAAATTATGACTTATATTTTTTTTCCTCGTGAATTTTATTTAAAATTGTTGAGGTTAAGGTTTTTCACATAAAGTTAATTTGAAGAAAAAGTAGCGGAGAGAGAGAAACAATAGAAAAAATTGCTAAAAGGATTTAATTTCTTGAGACATGAATTCCGTTAATATAAACCTAAGCTATTTGTATTAAAAAAAATGGACAAAGACCAAAGCTGATAAGTTTTTGAATACTTAAAGAACTAAAATCGGTAAGTTTATGGTTAAGGGACTAAAACTGGTAAGTATATAGTTAAGGGACTAAAACTGATAAGTATATAGTTAAGGGACCAAAAATGATAAGTTTTTGAATAGTTAAAAGACTGAATCCGTTAAGTGTATAGTTAATGGATCATTTTAGACCTACTCCTATAGTTAAGGGACTATTTATGTCATTTTCTCTCAAAAGCTCCATAACAAACATAAAATTTGTTATGGAACGCAATTATGCAAACTATAATTATAACATACAAATATGATTTTTATGTTTGTTATATATGAAAGTTGCTCTATATTTAATAATCAAACATTTTGTTCGTAGATGGATGGCATTGTAAGTGGACATAATTTTCCCCAACAAGTGCAAGTTATATATTTTAACAAAGTCTTATATTACCTACCAAAAATACAATTTGTATGTCTAATGTTACATGTTTGTATTGGTTGCTCTGATAAAGTCATAGAGCCGTCAATATGGGCTAGGCCCGTGATTTGATAGAGTTGGGCTACGATTTTTGAAGCCCATTTGAGAAAAAGGTTTTTTAGCCCGACTTGAATAAGTCTGCCGATTTGTGGGGCTTGAGAAATATGGATAGGGCCGGTCCGTGAGCCAAATAAAAATAAAATAGACTATTAAAAATAACAAGAGTCTAAATTTAAAATCTATTTAAAGTTTAAAATATTACAATTTAAATACAAATTATGTTTATAAAATATGTACTACATAAAATAAAAATTCCCTAAAATTTTTAGGAATCAGTACATAGGTCGTAGCCTATGGAATATGGTCATATTTTTTGTGTTTTATTATGATCATTGGAAAACAATTAGGTTAATATTTTTACTTAGTTATTTATGTTTTTACTTGAAATCAAACTTAATAAACATTATAAAGATAATTTTATTTGTGGATTTGATTAACAAGTAGTAACACTAACACCATATAATATTATCTTATCGATATTTATGATAATATTTTTAAATTATAATCTAATTTAAAAAATTATTAAAAAATATATATTTTTAAGAAAACAAGGCTGGCCTGGCAAGCCCTTACACGTACTTAGAGGCTGGGCCGACCATTTTCTGGCCCACACAAAAAATGGGCTAGCCCGAACTGGCCCGTCAAATTTCAAAGTCTGTATGGGTTAGCCCGAATTAGGTGGGTCAGCCCATATTGACAACTCTAGATAAAGATATGGAAGTGATTATTTAAATAAGGTTTAAATTATATTGAAAAGTATGTGGCCTTTTGAATTCATCCAACCTCGACCCTCGACCTCGACTTCAATCCAGGATCTAACTTTTGAACTGAGATTCGATCCCGACACCCGATCCGAGAACCGATCTAAAGATATGATTTGAGACTCGACCCCGACTCTCAACCCTAACATCTGACTCAAGATTCATCATTTGAATGAGAAAACGACCCCCCACTCCCGACCCCAACATCTAACTCAAAACCCCAACACTCGACCCGAGACCCTGATCCCAACACCCAATCGGAGACTATATGCGGACCCACACCTATAAGTGGGGGTGCACGTGCATCCGTCAACTTCAGAAAAAATCATGAATATATATGTATATCTATCTTGAGAAACTGACAGAAGCTAGGATATAATTAACAATACACCATTGAGGAGCATATGAGTGCCCTTGTGTCGTTGATACAAGCCGGAGGAATCACTCGTGAGACCAGTGTTTTAATCTAGCTAAAGCCTTTTTTCACTGTTTTTATTTTAACTTTAGCTTAGAGTTCATATTTGAGCTCTAGTAATATTGATGCACCCAAATTTTTCGAATTCTGGGTCCGCTCTGCCTGAAACCCAAATAATAAGAAGAGGAATAAGGGAAGAAAGAAAGACTTCTTATTTCTTGAGAGGTAAAATACAATGAAAAGAAAACTTTTGTTTCTAATTTCTAACATTTCTTCAAATAAGCTACTACTGTAACATTGATTTTCTCTCTCTAGAAAATGCCCATTTCTAGAACATGACCTTTCTCGACTGCAACCAACTCACAGAACCACCGCTCCACTCGTCGAAACCGCCGAAACCACCGAAACCACCTAACAATGACAGTCACATGATTGATGCTGCCCAACCGACACAATCCTTCAAGGAAATATTACTAGACAATCAAATCGCCTTGAACCAAACCCATGGACTATAAGTTCAACAGGAAACCAAAGAGGGGAGGAAACACAACACCAAGAGGAGAAAAAAAGATTGTACCAGCCATGGTGCCTATGCATCATCAAATTTTTTGTAAAAAGGCTCTCACATAACTATCTAAAAAACAAACTTATAGATATGTGGAAGCTAACAGAGCCCCTAACTCTAATAGATCTGGGATGCAACTATCACATAGCAAGATTTAGCCAACAACAAAGTGTGTATAAAGTCCTGCACGAAGGACCGTGGTTTGTGGCTGGCAATTTCCTCTCGGTGAAGAGATGGGAGCCAAACTTTGTTTCCCAGTTAGCCACAATGACCCATACAACAATATGGGCAAGGCTACCACAACTTCCCATTGAATTCTATGATAGAGAAATCTTTCAAAGGATTGGGCAAAAGCTGGGCATATTACTATGAATTGATATATCTACATCGGCCACTCTAAGAGGACGATATGCACGAATATGTGTCCAGGTACCTTTAGAAATACCAGTCAAGAATGAAATAACCATTAGCTGCCACATGCAGAAAGTGATCAACGAAGGAGAAGGAATAATGTGTGTGGGTTGTGGAAGAATAGGCCATGTTCTAAGAAACTCCACCCAAAATACAGCTACAAGAACAACAGAGCAAACAGAGACGACCACCAAAGAGACCCAGGAAAAGCAGGCCCGAGACGATTGGCAGATAGTCTTTTTTGCTAGGAAGAATAAAGCACTCACTCATGACAGGACCAAAGCGGATAAACATGAATACCAAAGAAACAAGGCGGCAACACAAGTAAAGCCATCGGAGCCGGCACCAGGTAAGTCCCTATCAATGCCACCCCAAGCTAACCACCGTGGGATGACGGGAAAATTAAAATGAATCCTAAAGCTAATGTGATTGGTGGGCCCAAATCTCTAATTCTCAAGGGCCATCCAGATACTAGTGATGCATTTAATAATGCCAACAACCATTGGCATAAATTAAATAAAATTGAAACCCAACAAATCCAAAAAAGATCTCTCCAGTGTGAGATTAATACCAAAGACGAATATGGGACCCAAGACCAAGAAAGTCTTAACCCCCCCTCTAAGACTCTGATGGACCCTACCACCGTCTCTTCAGCTCCCAGTAGCTTTTCCTGCGCCGAAAAAAGCAATCATCACCAAGATTCAGTTGACATGATTGTGGAGGTCACCTCAACAGTCACTCATACAACCAACTCTTCAATGGAGGAGCGATGGCCTTTAATAGCCATTTCCAAAGAGCACCCACCTCCAGGTACCCCAAACAATGGCTGGAAATTCACCATCCCCCACACCAAAGCAACCCAATAATCTTCACAACAACACCACTCCCACCGCATCACATCTCGAGCTCTTAGCTGGAACTAGTGCAACGGGACAAATAACTAACCTTCCAAGCGAACATAGTAGGGGAGGAAATAACTTTGATCCTCCAAGACCAGCTTATCTGGCCCAAATTATCAAAGAAGGGATGGACCACGCAATAGAGAACCTAGGCACACAGATATGGCAACAGACACTCAGACATATGCAAATGATGGGAAATATCAATGTGATGTCAATGGAGGAACTGAATATACTAATGGGATAGATATTCCAAAGCCTCAAATTCTTTCGTACCTTCCTATACTTGGACAGCTTGCAAATCCCAACTTTCATACCAAGGGTACCTCAGACAGTTCTGGATGTGATATACACGCAGACACCTCTAGGGGGAAACATGGGACTAGGGAAAGAAGGGCCACAAGAGAAAAAGGAGCCCTCAATCCTAGAACTGATAAAAAGAAACAACCAGGAACTAGAGGACATCTTGGCAAGTCATGGAGAGCAAAATATGGAAACATTCACTTTGGAAAAACTTTTTTTTAAGGAGTTCAAGAGTCCACTCAGCACAATGTTATTGGTACACTGCCCACAGGACATAGTTGTGTACACCTTGAACCTGAGAAATGAGAAGGACATGATACCACCAGCTATAACAATCAACCCCATACGGGCATCGAACAGGAACTCATCATTAGAGAAGGGAAAGGTTCTGCAGGAACAACCATAACATCAACAACCCATGATGAACTTTATCATATGGAACACAAGAGGGGACAATAGCGCGAGCTTTCGACGCCAGTGTGAGGCGATGGTTAAAATGCACAACCCTGCAATGCTTGTGCTTCTTGAAACAAAGACGACTGAGCACAAACACCTTATTGAAGGATTACGCTTCGATTCCAGATTCAGTCCTACGCTAATGGTGTTGTAGGAGGAATAGTCGTAATGTGGAAGGAGCAGATCTTAAAGCTAGACAACCTTTCAGTAACTCCTCAAGAAATCCACGTCACTGTCAAGGTACTTCCTAATGCAAAACCTTGGTTTTCACTGTTGTTTATGCTAGCCCTGACTTAGCAGTCAGGACCCAACTTTGGGACGAGCTTCGCACCATCTCTCAAAATATAGATTGTGAATGACTCATTGGTGGGGACTTCAATGAAGTTCTAAATGCCAAAGAAAAATTAGAAGGAAATATAATTAGCAATACCAGTACTAATCTCCTTTGGGAATGCCTAAACCATTGCAGAATAGTTGATTTAGGATACAAAGAATGCAAATACACCTGGACAAATAAAAGATATAAGAATAGAAAGGCCATCATCCTTGAGAGACTTGATAGGTGCATTGCTAATTACTCTTGGATAAAGCTTTTCCCCGAATCTTCTGTAACGCATCTCCCTAGAACCAAGTCTGACCACTGCCCCCTCCTTGTTAATCTGAACACTTCCATAGAAAATGGGAATCCTAAGCCTTTTAGAATGGAACCAATGTGGTATGGGCACCCATCTTTTTCGGGTCTTGTCGAGCACTGTTTCGACAACCAAAGTCACTTGACTGAGGCAATCGATATCTTCCACAAGGAAGCCGCAGTTTGGAACCAAATCACTTTTGGAAACATCTTCAGAAACATGAAAAGAATTCTAGCAAGATTGGATGGCATCCAAAGGTCCCAAAACTACCATCATAACCCCTTCTTACAAGATCTGGAGGCAACTCTCCAAGTTGACTATGAAGGCCTTCTCAAAGCTGAAAAAGAATTTTGGAAAACAAAATCCATAATTAATTGGCTCACCGATGGAGATGCCAATACCAGCTTCTTCCACACAACCACTATCAATAGGAGAAGAAGGAAAAGGATCACCTCTGTCAAGGATGATGAAGGAAATCAAATTGAGGAACATGGCAGCATCATCAACCACATTACCAGTTTTTTGTAGAGCTGTACACAACTAATCACTCTAGCTCTAGAAAAAACCCAGCCCAAAGATTAACCACTCAACATACCCTATCTGAGGAAGCTTCTCATAGTCTAGATGGTCCTCTCCGAGATACTGAAATTACCAATGCCTTAAACTCCCTCAAGCCCCTAAAGTCCCCAGGACCAGATGGCATCTATCACATGTTCTATCAAAAGTTCTGGAACATCGTGAAAGGAAAAACCATCAACTTCTGCAAAAAAATCTTTAAACATTCATCCATTCCTGATAAGTGTAACATTACCCTGCTATGCTTGATTCCTAAATGCCCCAACCCCCCACTCTTAGGAATTATAGACTAATTGGTCTATGCAATACTAGCTACAAACTAATCACCAAGATCATTGTGAATCGCAACAAACCACTCTTCCCCCTTATCATTGCCTTAGTCAAGCCAGATTTATGTCCAATAGAAGAGCATCTGACAATGATATCATTGTGCAGGAGTGTATCTCACACTTTAGCAAAATGAGAGGGAAAAACCCTAATATGGTCCTGAAAATTGACCTGGAGAATGTCAAAACTGGAGTGGTCTTACATTAGGGATACTCTCAACTTCTTCAATTCCCCCCCCCCCCCAAACTTTCCTAACTCATCATGTCTTGTGTCAGTACCAGCTCCATTGCAATCCTTGTCAATGGGAGGAGAACTTACTCTTTCCACGCCTCTACAGAAATCAGGCAAGGGGATCCCATGTCCCTATTTCTCTTCATAATGTGCATAGAGAGACTCTCAAGGGACATAGATAGGACAGTTAGTGAAAAACATTGGACACCCATCAATATAACAACTGGTGGCCAAAAAATCTCCCATTTTTTTCTTTGCTGATGACCTCTGCCTCTTTGCAAGGGCAGATGCCATGAACTGTGCCACCATCACTAGCATCATCCATAACTTCAGCAACCAATCAGGCTAGAAAGTGAGCCACCCAAAATTCAAAATAATTTTCTCTAGGAATTGTAGCACTGGCATGAAAGAAACATGTTCCAACATGCTTGGCATCACTGCCCAGGATTTTTTTGGGAAATATTTGGGGTTCCCCATTTTTAGTCGTAGGCCAACCAATGCTGATTTTCAATACATCATTGACAACATGAGGCAAATGATAGCTGGTTGGAAGACCAAGTCACTTAACCTCACAGACAGAATTGTCCTAACCAAAGCAACTCTTAGCCACATCCTTTCACACGTCATGCAATACATAAGGCTCCACTCAAAAGTGACTGAAACAATAAATAAGATTCAAAGAGACTTTATATGGGGTTCAATAAATGAGAAACGAAAGATCCATCTACTCAATTGGGACACCATCAGTAGCAGTAAAAACAGAGGAGGGTTGGGCATTCACAAAAACGAAATCAAGAGTAGAGCAACCTTGGCAGACCTAACTTGGAGGGCCTTCCAAAACCCCAACAAACTCTAGACCAAGGTGCTACTAACCAAATACAACAAGTCCAAGAGAGTTCAGAGGCCCAGTGGAGTGGTGTCCAGAACCTGGCGCAACATCCAAGATGGATGGTCCGACTGTGTCAATGCTACAAAATGGATAGTGCATAAAGGAGACAAAGTCAATTTCTACTTTGATAGTTGGCTTTCTTTTTGTGATAACATTCGAAGCTGCATCCAAGGCCCAACCACTGAGGAGGAACTGCACGCCAATGGGACTTTGGAAAGCTATCCTTTGAACTACCTGAGAACCTCCAACACATTATTCACAGCTACACCTTCCCCACTAGCACAACTAAGAGTGATGTACTAGTTTAGGGGCTCACCAAAGATGGAATCTTCTCAACATGCTCTGCAAATAATCACATCTATGACAAAGCACATGAGAGGAGGCTCGAACCAAATGAAAAATTCAAATGGATCTGGTCAGCAAATGTACCAAATAAGATCAAAACCTTCACGTGGCTAATCTACCACTGTAAGTTACCAACCAACCTTCCACTCCACAATAGAGGCCTCAACATTAATCTGGAATACCAATTCTGCAACCACCCTGAGGAGGACACCAACCACATCTTCTTCTGTTGTACTAACTCCTCAACCCTTTGGAACTCCATCACAACCACAAGCACTCATAAGACAAGATGGGATGTCAACATAGAAACAAGGACAACTGGGAAAAAATATGGTTCAACACCAAAGGGGAGCGATACAATACCTGGATCACTTGGGGGACTCTTATTATCTACTGCTTATGGAACATTTGGATGACAAGGAACAATAATACTTTCAATAACACCAAAGAAGCAGTCAACATCAAACACATCCTAGCTCAAGCCATTGAATACCAGCTACTGATCTCCAAAAATGGCAAGGCGAAGGCCCAAAAAAATCATTAATGTTATATGGGAACCTCCTGAAATGAACTGTTTCAAACTTAATACGGATGGCTCAGTCAAGAAAAATTCGAGACCTAGGAGGTTTGGAGGAGTGATAAGAAACTATCTGGGACACTGGATGATTGGTTACCACGAACATACCCCTTTAACAAATCTAGTAAAGGCAGAACTGCAAGCACTTACAAGAGGTCTACTCCTTGCCAAGGAGAAACACCTAACCCCCTTGAAATTAACATTGATTCAATAGAAATCATCAACATGATTATTGGCAGCAACATGCTTTATGACAATTTGCTTGATGAATACAAGTACTTGATCGAGATGTTGAAGGTCACCAAGATGACGCACGTGTTTAGGGAGCAGAATAGAGTAGCGGATGCACTAGCCAAGCATGGACTGTAGAACGAAGCTTTTGACACACCTAATGTTTTGATAGTTCCTCCACTGTTTGTGCGAAAAGAACTAGATGCAGACATTTTAGGAACTAGCTATGTTAGGAAAAAACACATTCCTATTAACAATTCCTAGGATCAGGGTGTGATTCATATTACTAGTTTACTACTAATGACCATCCAGTCACCATGGATGGAAACATTGTTGCTTGTAGGCTAGTGCCTTAATTAATATATATATATATATATATACACACACTCAAAGACCCCAGTATCATCATTAGAGTAAAACATATGCTCTATAACGAAGATGATAAAATTGAGTTTAGGACTCAACTTAAAGAATTAATCAACCTAAAACTTATTAGAATAAGTAAAAGCCCTCATAGTAGTCCAGCGTTTATGGTAAGAAACCATGCTGAGATAAAAAGAGGAAAAACTCGAATGGTGATAAACTATAAAGAGCTAAATAAAAATTGCATATTTGACGGATATTTTATCCCAAATAAAAACAATCTTATAAACATTGTCAAAGGAAAAACTTATTTTTCAAAATTTGACTGTAAAAGTGGATTTTGGCAAATAAAATTAACAGAAGAATATATATATATATATATATCACCAAAAAAAACATTTCTTCAAAGAAACAAGATAAATATTCACTACAACATGAATACATCTAGAACAAAAATTCATAAATTTTTCCCCTTTGGTCATTCAATTTGAGTATTTGCTTAATTAATGCATACATATGAGTATGTGTAAAATTTATGTTACTTTTGTGGGTCATAATTGTTTACAACTATAATTGATGCAGTAAGCCAGAAACCAAACTGTTGGGAAATTCTAGTCTAGACAATATATTGACGGATGGATATGTTCAAAGTTTTTCTGCTTTCTATTTATTAGCTCTCGTCTTTATTGGTCAAGTCTATTCTTTTGTTCATTTCTAGTTTATTTGTTTTATTTAATTTATTATTACCATAAAGAATCAAATGGTAAGTAAATAAAAAAAATTCAAGATCTTGGGTGTTTGGTAAGATGGGAAATACTTTTTTTTAATAATAAGTACTTTCTTTACTTGCCTTTTGATGTTCGAAAAATAAATAGAAAACATTATTTAAGAAAGGGATGGGAGGAGACGAAATATATAAAATGCTATATGAAAAAAAAAATATCCTAATTCTATTGGGAAGTAATTTTAAAAAAAAATTAGAGTTGAATATTTGAAAGATAGCTTAATTTTAAGTAATTAACCACCTGTCACTCAACGTTGTTTTGTCGTTTAAAAGTCATCAAATTATATCTAATTAGCTTCCATGGTTATCCAAATTTATCTAGTTATTTTAATTTGAAATTAAAATAAACAAAGGAAGAACATATCTTTCAAGAAAATACTATCAATTTAAACGGTAATTAATAAGAAAAAAGGCATAGAAAATAAAATAAAATAAATAAATTCATACTAAATATATGTTAAAACCTTCCATTTTTCGAAATGGAGAATTAACAATGGTCGACAGAGGTAACTATCAGGAGGGACCGAGGGAGAGATGGGGTGGGCTGCGGTGGGGGTGGGGGTGGAGGTGTATATAATTTCTTTTCTTTTTTATGTTGATTTTCTTTTCTTTTTATATTTAGACTTGTTTATATTTAAAATTCATTTTTATAATTATTTTAAATTAAAATGTCACGTGTCTTTATTTGATTTGTTATTTTTGTCACATCATATATATATATGTATTACACGCACTTCTTCTTTTGACTAGGTGTCAGCAAAATATTTGATAGGTCTTTATTTTAAAAAAATTAGAGTGTCTAATAGATATTAATTAGCACTAGTTAAAGTGTCTAAGTGAAACATGCAGATAACTTTAAGAGGTCATCGATGACTTAAGCTATTTCTTGAGTGGTAAAATACAATGAAAATAAACCTTTTGTTTCTAATTCCTAACATTTCTTCGAAGAAACAAGATAAATATTCACTACAACATAAATACATTTATAACAAAAATTCATAAATTATGGCCTTTTGGTCTAGACAATAAATTGACGGATGGATATGTTCAAAGTCTTTCTGCTTTCTATTTATTAGCTCTCGTCTTTCTGATTGGTCAAGTCTATTCTTTTGTTCATTTCTAGTTTATTTGTTTTATTTAATTTATTATTACCATAAAGAACCAAATGGTAAGTAAATAAAAAAAATTCAAGATCTTGGGTGTTTGGTAAGATGGGAAATACTTTTTTAATAATAAGTACTTTCTTTACTTGCCTTTTGATGTTCGAAAAATAAATAGAAAACATTATTTAAGAAAGGGATGGGAGGAGACGAAATATATAAAATGCTATTTATGAAGAAAAAAATATATCCTAATTCTAATGGGAAGTAATTTTTAAAAAAAAATTTGAGTTGAATATTTGAATGATAGCTCAACTTTAAGCAATTAACCACTTGTCTCACACAACTTTGTTTTGTCTTTTAAAACTCGTCAAACTATATGTAATTTAGCTTCCATGGTTATCCAAATTTGTGTAGGTATTATTAATGACCATTTTACTCGGAAACACAATTTGTGATACTTATATAATGACATGAAAACTATAAAAAAAAAATTAAAAAGTATTTTGAAAATCAAAATTCGATACTTATATATGTTTGCTATTTTGCATATAATTATGGTTAATATACTACTATCATTTAGTATTGCACAATTTTAATTACCACTCTTCCTCACCAAACTTATGACTTAATTGTCCTAGTTTGTTAAAGTTAGAGAATATTTAGAAAGGTCAATAGTATTATAGAAATTTTGAGCTAGCTACTTAACTGATTTTCAATTAATTCAAACATGGAAATGTTCTGAGAAAGTTCCTTAAAAATCATTTAATAAGGTAGGGACAAAACATCTACATTTTCTCAGCATGTATATATACACTTATTTGGTTGAGAACAAGTTATTCCGAAATAATTATCTCACTATTTCCATCACTATGGTATAAATGGTGGGATAAATAATCCAAGGACTATCTAATGCCTCCAACTAAATGCAGTTTATGTATTTTATCCCGATCGAGATTATTGTACCTACACCTCACACCAAACAACAATGTATATCATCTACTCCTTAGATTTCTTTCTTCTTTTTCAACTTTGATTGTGTAAATTTTTTATACCATCAATATATAAAAATTGAATTCTTGACAAAAAAGACCTTTTGAAAGAGAAGCAAAGGTTTGTTTTACTATTCAACTAACTTGACATTGGACGGATTCGGAGTAGACTCAGTAGTAGTCCTACAATAATCTTTCCCTTTCTCACAAGTAATTAATGCCACATGGAAGTTTCTACTGTGGAAAAATACAATTCTAATTTCTATATTAAATTCATGAACAAGAGTAAGGTAATTCACTTGTAAATATATAATAAATATATAGTGACCAATCCTGGGTTGTGATAGAATGGTAAATACCCCTTCATTCGTAACCAAGAGATTTTGGGTTCGAGCTTCCTTAGGTACGGAGTCGCCTTTGTTAGTAGGGCTGTGTATCAGTCGGTTTGGTTCGGTTTTGACGTTTATCGGTTTGACTTATTGGTTATCAGATTGTAGAGATGCTAAATCATTATAGAACCATTAAAATATTGGCTTATCGGTTATTGATTTATCTTGTTATTGATCGTTATCGGTTCGGTTATCGATTTAACCGTTAAGATTTGACACAATTTTTTTTTTATTGAAAATCACTTAGAAACAATGTGACAAACCAAATGAACCATGCACATGAGTTCACAAGTTACATCTTACTCAAAAGCAAATACTTTTACATTGTAGAATAATCGAGTGTTTGAGACAATCAGAAATAAAAGTAGGAAACCAAACTCTAAGTCAAGGACTTTACATACAAAATGGTATAACTATAATTATTTAAT
The DNA here is from genome assembly GCA_029582685.1 of Solanum piurae. Lineage (NCBI taxonomy): Eukaryota > Viridiplantae > Streptophyta > Magnoliopsida > Solanales > Solanaceae > Solanum > Solanum piurae. The sequence goes on along the minus strand of JAJOOO010014359.1, from coordinate 33,514 downwards.
TTACTATCGGGTTATCGGTTAACCCGTTCAGAAAAAATCTCAAACCGTTAAGAACCGATAACCCGATAACAAAAAAAATCAAAACCCTTATCAAAACCGCTAAACCAATAACCATTACTGATAAATCAATAACTTTTTTTCGGTTCGGGTTATCGGTTTTGGTTCAATTTTGAACAACCCTATTTGTTAGGGAGTGCTTTACCCTCCAAGAACTTCCCGGCGCGAATCTAAATTTAATCGGGCTCCAATGTATGAATACCGAACACCGGATAAGAAAAAATAAATATATAGTTGTATTTTAATATTTGAAATGTTCATTTCAACTTCTTATTCTGATAACATTTTTTTATTAATAGTTGTCTGCATCTTATGACAATTCATTCATCTTAAGAATTTCTTCTTAATCACTCACCATCCTTAATAAGAGGGTTGAACTGCATATTTTTTTGTTTATATAGCTAGGCCACTATTAATAAGTTATTACACTATTCTTATCTTCTATTGTATTAATTAATTTCTTTATCAATCTTAAATTAATTCTCCTACTCCCTCCCTCCCTCCCTCCCTCCACTACATATTTATTTGTTTTTTTTTATTTGACACACCATTTAAAAAATAGAAATAAAAATAAGAATTTTACTATATCATTTCTAATTATTAAGTTATTTAAATGTTGAGTTATGAATACTACTTCAAATAATGGTAACATAAGTATAAAATGATAAATCGTCTATTAAATTTTTAACTAGACAAGTAAAAGATAAATCTTTTTAATACAGTAAATAAGTTTATTAAAGTGAAGAAAGGATAATGAATTGTATTATCTGAAATCATTTGTCACTCTTACAAGGATGACAAGGTAAATAAAAAATTACGTTCTCAACTTTCTACTCTCTTTTATTTTATTTTATTTTATTTTAAATAAGAATACACTATCTCCAACGCATTTTACATTAAATAAGGTTTAAAAAATCAAAATCTGCCAAACAGTTTATTCATCTTCACTTTGACACGCCTCTAGTTAATACTCTTTTTTATCCCTAATCACCAATGGCAATAAAGTTTATTCAAAACAATATACTACGTAGTATATATACAATTGTATGGATTATATTAAGTATTTAGCCCTTCTTTCTTTCCTGTAGTAAGAAAATCAAATAGTTAGGTATAAGTATTAAAACTATACATTCTATTTAATTAAATGTCAAACATGTTTTGTCTAATAATATAACACGAGGATCAACATTAGAGTAAGATAATAATACGAAAACTAAAATTACCAGTATCTTTTTATTATATCACTCCTAATTATTATAAATTACCACTCATTTAAAGTTACTTAACAATAAAATAAAATAGGTACTATAAAATAATAACATCTATTTTAATATAATCGATTAAATAAAAATGAACGATAAGTATAAGACAAAGTCTACAACACACTCACCCTTTTCTTTAATTCCCCTCTTGTTTTATTTAATTATCCAAATTCCAAACCCAAAGGTGGATAAAGCCCTTTGTCTCAATTTATGTGACACATTTTGAATTTTAAGATTCAAACAAACCTATCTTTGACCGTAAATTTTTCATATATCTTTTCAATATTTTGAATTATCAATTATTGTGATTTATAGTACTTTTTATATTGTTTACAAATATATAAATTTCATTTTGAAAAATTTAAAGATTTCATGAGCAAATTCTCAATTAAATTTAAATTATTTGATTCTCAAAAAGCAAAATATAATCACATAAATTGGGACAAAGGAGGAGTACTTAACAAAATAAAAGTCCAAGCAATTGAGAAGACTATCCCCATTTCTTCGTTTTTTCCTCTAAAGTAAAAGTCTTCTATATCGAAAAAACAAAGTCTCCTCTGTCCATATACCCCACATAATACTGATGAGTAGCACATAATTTAAATATAATATAAATTTATGTACACACACAACTAGCTAACTCAAAAACACAAAAAAAAAACATACAAATGGAGTGTAGAAAATTTGAAATAACTCTAATATCAGCAAGTGATCTTGAAGATGTTCGTAAGCTATTCAAGATGAAAGTTCATGCTAGGGTTTCCATAGGTAGCAACCCGAACACCGAAAAACGGACCCCAACGGACAAGCATGGGGAGATAAATCCAGCATGGAACTTTAGTATGAAGTATTCAATCTCAGAGTGGATGATTCAGTATCCAAATGACATGTTAGTGATTAAGTTGTACTGCAAGAGGAAGCTCGGAGATCGGTATATCGGTGAAGTTCATATGTCTATGAAGGAGTTATACGAGTATTCGTATGCTAGTGGAGGTAGTGCTATCATGACTTGTCCTGTACATAAAGGTTCCGCCCAATCTCAAGGTGTTTTGAGGTTTTCGTATAGGTTTGGTGAAAGAGTTACCATTGATAAGTTAGTCTTGGCTGAGAGCATTGCTGGTTGGAGTATGTGTTAATTTTCTAGTCTTTTTGCTCTTTTATGTTTTCTACTAATGGATTCGACCATCATATATATATATATACTGCAAACAGTTTGTACGTTTTTCTTTTTGAATTGAATGTTGATCAAGTGATGATGGGGTTCGGAAAATAAAAATATATATGTGTTTGTTTTGAATTGATCAATGTCCAATGATGATAGGAGTTTGGAAAATAAAAATGTATTGTTGAGACTTGAACTTCTGAATGTCCAATGATGGAGTTTCGGAAAATAAAAATGTATTGACGAGACTTGAACGTAGAACCTCAAGGGGAATTTTGAAATTTGATCTTAGCTACAAGTCAACCAACTTTAATTTTAAGTTTAGGAGGTTAAATTTATATATGTATAAAAAAAATTCAAAAAAACATTATGTAATTTTTTTACTAAGGAAATTCGAGTGAACCTCTCGCGACCTTCTAAAAGGCCAATTTTTTTGCCATAAGGAATATGTTGGGGTGTATAGAACACATACTAAATTCTCAGCCTTATATATGGAGGAAAGGCAACACTTAGAGTCCGTTTGGATTCGCTTAAAAAAGTAACTTTTTAAAGTGCTAAAAGTTATTTTAAAAATAAGTAGTTATGTGTTTGAATAAAAGTGTTGCAGTCGAAAAAAATTGTTGATGTGTTTGACAAATAAGTGTTGTTAAACACTTTTTTTTAATCAAAATGTCTGAAATACCCTTAAAACTATTAACATAATAAAAAATTGATTAATCTAAGGTTTTTATTTCTAAGAAAAAATAAAACAAAATTAATTTATATTTTAATTCAATTTCAATAACTTCAAAAATATATAATTTGAATAGATCACATGAAATAATTTGAGAATTGTTTAAAAGAATTAAGGGTAAAAAAGTACTATACTTGGTCAAAGTATAATGACTTTAAAGTTAAAAAAAAGAGTAGGGGTCAACCAACTTTTAACTTTTGACTTATTTTAAGTTGTTCTGATAATTGTCAAACACTCTCACAAGTCAAAAGCTGACTTTTAAATCAGTTTGACCAACTTAAAAGCCCATCCAAACGGGCACTTAATATTGTTAGGTGAGATTAATTTTTATTTTTTTAAAAGAAACATTTGATATTCAAAATTTATCATCCAACTAATCGAAATTCGCCTAGTATATATGAGATCCATTATCTTCATGGTTTGAACACAAGAACTCTATTAATAGTCTGCAAATAGTTATCTATTTTTCTTTTTGAAACTATCCAATTAATTCAGATTTGTGTAGAATATATATGATCAATCCTCCCTATAAAAAAATTCACTCCATGATTCGAACTCGAACACTCTAATTAAGGGTAGAAGGTATCAATGGATCATTGATGATGTAAGAGAGTTAAGTCAGTATGCTATGTCATTTTTTCATATTGGAGGTAGCTAGTTCCAAAATGCACTACGGTTCAACCAACCTGGAAATTCAATGACCAATGGTGACTTAGAGTCAACGGATCAATTTGAGGGGAATACAAATTAGACATATATGGTATGAATTTAATTAAGTCCTGCGCTGATCGATCAATTTAATGAATTAAAGGCTTCTATGATTTTGTTTGACCATACATTAGAAATGGGTGAAACAAATTAGCTAGACATATGTTAGGTGTATTTGGTACATAGGAAAGAATCTTGGACATTAATGTATACTTTTAGTTGGTGGAGTATACAGATCAGACAATTTATTGTGATATTTTTCAATAGAAATTCAAGAAGTTTCTATCCAGTTAGTTAGATAGACTTTGAGTTGTCTCATTTTGATTCAGTCAGTGTAAGTTTTTTTTTTTTTTTTTTTTTGGCATAATACATATGACCCTTAATTTGATTTTAGCGGATAATTATATCTTCTAATTTTGAGTGTGCACAAGTAAACACTTAAATTTGTATAAAATTGAACAAGTAGATGGTGCCATGTAGGACGAATGTGTCCATTTATTTAATTTAATACAAGTTTAAGTATCTACTTGTGCACATCTAAAATCAAAGATCATAGTTTGCAGCTGACGCCAAGTTAAACTCATTCAACCTATCTATACTAACCTGACACTGTTTTATAAGCAAAAGACCTATATGTTTAAAATATTTATTTATCATGAATTCTCACATCTGAATTATTGCAAGTTGATGAAGTATGATTCTCAGACTTTGAAATCAAATTTATCACAATATATATTTTCTCAATCAAGAAGTTAGAAATGTTGTCTGAAGATTTAGACATTAAAAAATCCTCAGTTGAAGATAAACTAGGAAGAAGAAAACCACAAACTTTTTGCATCATATCTAAGGGACTCCGGTCGGGGTGAATGCATCATTGAGAAATCCCGTTTATGATGTTCACCTGCGGCATGTATTCAAGTCCTGGGCGGTACTATTACCTCTCATAGCATGTGTATAAATGATGGGTATGCCGGGTTGAGAGACCCGCGAACTGGGTGTGCTACCTATCACTGGTAAACTCTAATGTAAAATACCAGGGATTCGATATCCTAGGTTTGATTTATACTCTACTTGTTAAAGGGTTAAAATTTTTACCATGATCAAGAGAGATAACGACATGATTAACAGTCTAAATAAAAAATGGGTTGACCGCCTCTACGATGATGCGCCTATGCGGGAGGAGGTAAAATATGTACTAATACGGTTTTGGAAGGGCTTGAATCTTTCAGAATCACAAGTGTCGTACTACTACTAGTGGTTCAGGTGATGTAGCAGAGGTGAATACAATTTTAGGTTCCAGTGAGTTGAGCGCAAATAGTAGTTCAGATTCAAGTATACCGGTACCGTTTCGGTACCATTCCGGTCCGGTAGTATTCAGGACGGGATGGGATACATTGAACTGGTACACGAAATGGAACGTTATCATGATTTGGTACCAGTACCGGTGTATTCCGGTTCTGTTCCGGTCTAAATCATTTTTAATTAAAATAAAAAATAATATTTTTGTCATTGTTTACTTTTATTAGCATTTCTTTTTTTTTTATTTAATTTTTTAAAATTACAAACTCAAGTTATTTAACTTACAAGTTATAAGTATAACTTAATAACTTATAAACTTCAAAAGATTCAAATCTTGAAAACTTATAACATAAGCTCAAACACTTTTTTAAAAAACTTTATTAAACTTAACTTACAAACTTATATAAGTAAATATTAAAAAAAAAATCTTTAAAATAACCTTAAGTAAAATTATTATAAATTTTAAAACTTAAATACTATAAACTAATAAACTTAGAAAAATAAAAAAACATTCGTATTTTCGTAATTCAAAATAACTAAAAAATAATAATTATTTTTTGAAATAGCTATATGTGCTATTCCGATTATCCCACCCCGTTCCGTTCCGGTCTGTCATGGTTCTATTCCAGTATATAGTGGGACGGGACAGAACCGAGCCTCCATCCCGATAATTCCGATCCGATTCATCTCGATACCGGTCAACAACCCGATCAAACCGTCCCGTTTCAATTCGATGGTCTCATTCCGATCCGGTACCTAGCCTTACTTCTACTTAGGTGAATTGAAAACCTTTTCTATTCTATGTTTATAAGACAGTTAATGAGTCGGCAGCTTAACAATTGAATAAGTAAATAAACAATAAAAGAAGAAAGTAAATTACACTAAATATTTTATACTAGTTGAGATTTCATGTGGATCTTAGTCCAGTCTCTTGGATTGCAAGAAATATATTTGCAAGTCTTTCTTTAATGAACTTTGTATTATCACCTTAAATTGAATAATAATATTTTTCAGAAATATTCATTTGAATGTTTTTACTATTTGTTCTCATTTTCTCATGTAACAATCTAACCAATTCAACATGAGGTAGATATGCTAATAATTGTTCTAGCACATTCAAAGTAACTGAATCCATTTATATCATTAATTATTTCGCCACCCAATACAAAGCAACCATCACATTATGTTCAAAATTTGCTATTTTTATCCTACACGTAAAAATAAGAAATCTTTTCTTATTAATATTAATAAATCAAACAAAATAATTTTAAAGCTATAATAAGAACTTAACACAATATTATATATTGACTTGACTTATTTAATTCATACATGATAAAGTTTTGTGAATATTATTTCAACAATGGGCCACACAAGTATAAACTTTGTTTAATATTGTTGGAATATGCAGAACATTTCTTACAACAAAATTTATTTTATAATCACATGTCAATTTGGAAAATGGAGGAATATGACTTTAACGAAGTGTCGTAATTCACAATCGTGTTTTTAAGATAGGATACTTAAGAAACGTTACTATGGGTAACGTTTTAGGTGTAAAATATTTCAGTGACAGTGAGTAACGTTTTAAATTTGCAGGATTCGATGGCTTATGATTGAATTCTTAAGAAACGTTATTGTGAATAACATTTTAGGTGTAAAACGTATCTCAGAGTGACATATTATAAAACGTTACTCACATTAACATATTAAGCTAAAAATATTACTCATAGTAACGTTTCTTAACTTAACACTGCCAACCACAATATTTCACACAACTAAATTTTTAAAAATAAAATATGCCCTAAAACGTTAAAGAGAAATAAGTTTATACTAATTTTGTAAAAATAATTAAAAAACTTTACTCACAGTAGCGTATTGGACTAAAAATGTTACTCATAGTAACTTTTTTTTAACTTAATGCCATTAACCATAATATTTCACACAACTCAATTTTTTAAAATAAAATATGCCCTAAAAACGTTACTGAGAAATACATTTATACTCCATCTGTTCCTCTTTATATGTAACCTTTTTAGATTTCACTTGCGTTAAGAAACTAAGTAAGTTTACAATTCTACCCTTATTTTATCTTTTTAAAAGTCAACTTTTCAATAAATGATAAATATGCTAGATTTCAATTTAAGAGGTACTTTTTCTTTTATCTATCACAAGAAAAAAAATACAGACTTGATAAAATTTGGGAGTAATGTTTCTAGCATAGTATTAAATGTGTGTTGTAATTCTTTATCCTTGTATTCTTCATCTCCTTCATCTGAAAATTTATTCAAGTCGAGACTGTGCAGAACTCCTTTATTTGGATCTTGAGTTTTCTCAAATTGGCCTTCACATATTTTGGTTGACTCTTCTATTTTTACATCCTTTAAACCTTTTGAAGTGTCATTTTCCTTGATAAATTTTGTTGAAGCTTCAACTTTCAAGATTTTTTTTTAAAAAAATTCTCCGTCTTTAATTTATAATTTGTTTGTTGAGATTTCTTTTTCAAAATCAAATTTTATAGAGTAGTGCAATGGTGAGAGTAATTAATCAATGTATGATATAATTACAATGAACATTAATTACTTATTAATTTTTTAGGTTGGTCAAATATCTATATTCAAGACTAATTAACTATCAAGGGTATGATAGGAAGAGTATTGTAATTTATGAATTGATTTCATGAAATGATAAGTATTATGAACCAACTATTTATAGTAAGGATGACATATAGAAAGAAACGGAGGAAATACTAGTTCTGTAAAAGAATTAAAAAAACGTATTATTTTGATGAATTGATTTAAATAATGACTTAGTTTAATAAAAAAAACCTAAACTTTCTATAAAATTTATATGATCATATACAGAAAATTGTGGGCGAAATTCAAAGCCGGGTTTTTATACATTTTGATTGAAAACTAGTGTTATTTTATTTAAGGAAACTTCCGCATATAGCCACTCAAAAATAACTTATACGCTCCATAAATATAGTTTGCTAATTACGATTCATAGGTACATGTTATAGGGAGGAGAATGTCGAGCAAGATGGGGAGAGGGAGGAGAGAGGCAAGCAAGAGAGGGCAGAGAGTGAGAGAGAGAGGAATTGTATATGTATATCTGTCAAAATAATTGTATATAGTAACTGGTATACATATGTATTTGTATATCTGACGAGCGAGATTGGGAGAGGGAGGAGAGAGGCGAGCGAGAGAGGACAATAATTTGTATAATTCGCATCTCGATTGTATAATTCACGTGTTTTTATATAATTGAGTAATACAAAGTCTGGAATTATACAAATATGATAAAACTCAAAAACAACAAATTGATACAAACATAAACATATGAACAATTTTATAAATTATATTATACAAATTACATTATATAAATTATATTATACAAAATCTGAAAACTACACGTTTATACAAACTTTAAAGAGTTATACATTTTTTTTTTGAATGTATATGGTGATAAAACTGAAAAACCAAAGGAAATCATCGTCATATACAAATACAAAACATCGTATACCAAATACAAATCAAACGAAGAATTGTTAGTTGCGAATTATACAAATTTGAGGACTTATACAAACATGACTAATTATACAAACTCAAAGTTAGCCCACGTAATTAATGGTTAATGTTAATCGCGAGTGATAATTATAACGAACTATAACTATGATGACTAATTCAGTAGTATAAGTTTACTTAACCGCGTAATTTTTCCTTTTGATTTATGGTACTAACATATGATAGTAAATATTAATCTAATTTTGTAAATAGAAAAAAAAAAGAAACTTTATTCCAAAATGTTAAACTTGCACAGCAATCCAAACTCTCTGCTCTAAAACCCTCCATTCTTTTCTCTTAAGCCCTAATCTAAAATCTGTCTCTCTGTTTCTACATTCACAACAATGGGGAGCCAAGCTGCTGTTTCCTTCCTCACCAACATAGCCCGTGCCGCTTTCACTCTCGGCCTCGGCGGCGCACTTGTCAATTCCTCCCTTTACACCGTCGACGGCGGTCAACGCGCCGTTCTCTTCGACCGTTTCAATGGTGTCCTTGAAAAAACCGTTGGTGAAGGCACTCATTTCTTGATCCCATGGCTTCAGAAGCCCTTCATCTTCGATATCCGTACCAGGCCTCACGTTTTCTCCTCAGTCTCCGGTACGAAGGATCTACAAATGGTTAATCTCACGCTACGTATTCTCTCTAGACCAGAAATATCACGCCTTCCCTACATTTTCAAAAACCTAGGTACTGAATATGACGAAAAAGTCCTTCCTTCTATTGGTAATGAGGTGCTCAAAGCTGTTGTGGCTCAATTTAACGCTGATCAGCTCCTTACGGATCGTCCACAGGTCTCTGCACTTGTACGGGAGAGTTTGATTAAACGTGCCAAGGATTTCAATATTGTGCTTGATGATGTGGCGATCACACACTTATCTTATGGAGCTGAGTTTTCGAAGGCTGTGGAGCAGAAACAGGTAGCTCAGCAGGAGGCTGAGAGGTCGAAATTTGTGGTGATGAAAGCTGAGCAAGAGAGGAGAGCGGCAATTATTCGGGCTGAAGGAGAGAGCGAATCTGCCAAGCTGATTTCAGATGCTACTGCGGCTGCTGGAATGGGTTTGATTGAGTTGAGGAGGATTGAAGCTTCTAGAGAAGTTGCTGGGACTTTGGCTAAGACTCCTAATGTTGCTTACTTGCCAAAGCAAGGGAATATGCTTCTTGGACTCAACCGTTGAGTAGGTAATCAATTGAGCAAAATGCTAGTTTATTTATGTATTTATCTTTTCAGAAAATCTTATGTTCATTGTTAACTTATCTAAAACATTTACAAACAGACTCTAAAAGAACAGACTGCTAGAAGAAGAATTAATTTTAATCACTTCGGACAAAAATGTAATCCACTTGAATCAACAATTTTGTGAAGTTTGTAATTTTCAAGGATTAGTATTCCCTCTTTTATATTTAATCTGCACGTAAAAAAAGGGAAAATAAATGCTGATATTTGAAAGATAGGAAAAAATGGTAGGTTTCAAATTTGCCATATAAATAAGTAATACATAAAATTTAAAGAAGTGCATAGGGTAATACACACATACTTTGTCAAAGGCCACTTTCTTTAGTTTGTCTGAAGCAGAGACAATCAGATATCATGGGATAGAAGGACTAATGAATTGGAAAGTCAGTACACTTTAGTTAAAAGTAGTGATTACAGAGATAGGCAACAACAACATACCCTGTATAATCCCAATGTGGAGTCTGGGGAGGGTAGTGTGTATGCAGACCTTACCCCCTACCTTGTGGGGCAGAGAGGCATGGAGAGTATAAAAAGAGACTGATCATGTTTCAAAGACTCATTTTATAAGACTATATATCTAGATGGATAGTTCATGATTTTACCAAACTGAGGCAGTATAGCAGGTTGTCCCCTTTTCCAATCTTGAGTGAGTCTCAGGGCTGGGTTGGCACAATAGTTTGACGTTGTGTAGGATCCTCTCACATTCCAATATGTTACATGGGTGGGTATGGATAAGTAACCAGTACAGGTGTCTGTGAGCATACTGATTAGGTAAATAGACCTTTTTGCTAACTTTTGGTGTATGATGAAGATTCGTGAAGAACCATAGCTTGTGGAAAAGTAACAGTCAGGTTAATGGCTAATCCATAGCAGTTGTAGTACTGCCTGAATTGAGGACAAGGAGGTTTCTGGTGCAGACAGGCTTATCAAATACTTACTGGCCTTCTCTTTGCTATCCTGCAATACCAGAATTAGTTTTCCAGCATTTAAACGCCAAACGGGATCAGGTTCAAGATGTCTATTTTTGGCAGATAAGGGCTAAAAAAGGGGAAAGTAATGAAGGGGTGGGGAGTGTTCAGTGAGGATTGTTGTGAATGTCCATGTTTAGTATGTGGTGATTATTGAGAAAGTTGGGTGGTCATTGTTGATTGTGCCCCTTACACTAAGATTTATTCCATACAGGAGAGTTGAAAAAATGTCTTAGATGATTTATTATTTAGTGTTTTTGAAATGATGAAACATTAGAATGGTGCAACCTTGTATTATATGTTGAAAGGCTATTGCACCGGTTTCTCAAGGTTCTTTGATGAGTCAGGTTCTACTTCCCTGATTTTTTCTTGGTTGTGTGTGCTAAACAAAATTTGCATCTGATTTATCACATTTTGTGAAGCCCCATTGTATTAAAAACCTTAACCTTTATTGAACTAATGAATCCTTCAATGAAATAGGACATACTTGCATACAATATGTGCCAGGTTAATTTTATACTTAATTATTGTATTTTCTGCCAACGTGCTGTTTCTGTGCAGTATTAAAATTTCCCTAGTTTGTGTATGTGGTGGTGGTGGGGGAATTGGTCTTGCTTCTGGTGGTGATCAAGATTTATTTACTTACTGAGTGATTTTTTTTTTTATATAATTTACTAAGAAATGTTTTCATACTAGCTATTGGCTAGATCTTAATGGTTGGGATATTGAGAATTCAATCATAGAAGAGGCCCAATCTTTTTCATGAACACTTGCATAGACTGCCGAAATAAGACCTAATCTCTGCTCTTATTACTGAATTGAGGTATTGTTTGTTTGTTTGAACTATGTTAACAATCTGAAGCTTTTGTAAAACATGTATTATATGGTCGTATAGTATCGCGGGGTTTAAGGCTGATGCTCTTTTGGCTTCCTCAAGTGAGCACTGTTTTACTTCTATCTACCAGATCCTCTGGAAATTGTGTCCTTTATCTGGTCCAAAAAAATTCTTACCTTTTGCTTATTGTTTCTTTGTTCAATGTTCATTGTGGCTCTTTTGTTCCTTTCCAGGTGGTTTCTTTAATGGTGGTGTATTTTACTGCTGTTCTTGGTAGCTTTGGTGGCCACTTCTTACCAGTCTGTTTTTCTGGTTCAAAGATGACACCTTGATTCATCCTGGACAATGTATGTTATAGCGCGTATGAAGAAAACCAGGAACACTGAGGATGTTTTCTGTTTTGGTTCCCTTTACGATACACGTTATAGTGTGATTCTTTAGACAATCCATTATTTTCCTCAGCTTACCATATTTACTAACCTAGTTTAAATAATCGTCATGCAAACATTTTGAAGAGCCTAATGCAAATTATTGCACGTGAATCTCCAATTAGTATTTTCTTGGTTGTTTATGTAAATACCCACAGCTAAGGAAAACAAACTAGGTAAGCCTCAGATCATCTATCTGGCCTACCCAAATCTGATTTTAATCCTTTGGAATCTGCATGGTTTATGTTAAGTGACTCAGTTAAAGCATTTGTTTGAGCTAAATTTATTTGAGGAAAAAATGTCAACACTTTCACAAAAATGGTTTGAACAAATAGAATTTTGTAAAGTCAATTTTTTTTTTGTTTGCGAATTTTATTTTTAATATTTTCGAACAAATGCCATGACAAATTCTCAATAATTTTCACTGTTAAAATGTTATTAAGTGATGAGAAAACCCAAAAAAAAAATTAGGCCGATGCTATGACAGGGTAGAAGCATTTTTTTTTGTTTCAACTCATGTTAGTGTGGACATTATATTTGAGATTAAAAAATTCCCTTTATTTCTTAGCGCTAAAATTAGGACATAAGGAGTAGTTGATTGTAACTTGTAAGTCATCAATAACGAGTTTAGGATATAGATTCATTCATCTTATTTAAATTAATGCTTAAATATGTGGAAACCATAAGTAGCTGCAATTACTTTCATTTTAAATGTCATATGTATGGGTTCCTGGTCAGGTTATTTCAACTTATGTGCAATGGTTCAAGGCATAGTAAAAAAAAACGTAGAATGGCTGATTATTCTCATTTCAACTTCAGTATACTTTGTAAAGCGAAGAGCTTGTATTTTGCATCGAACTACACATGCAGTAAACTGTACGTTTTAGATGTGTGACCATCTCAAAGATTAAACTGTTAGAGAGAGCACACATTTATTAGTTAATGATATTTACAACACACCTCTTCACGTGCGAGCCTGATTCTTTTTCATAGGCCCATGTGAAATTCTTTTTAAATTTTGGGTGGCGGTGAGATTCGAGGCGGTGGGATTCAATCCCATGACCATTGCCTGCTCTGATACCATGTTGAAGTGTGTGACCATCTCATCTAAAAGCTTAAGCTATTAGAAAGAGTACACTTTTATTAGTTAATGATATTTTGTCAACACATCTCAGTCCAAATACTATATAGAAATACCTGGCACAATAAATCTTGAAATTTAATCAGTAAAAAACTTGTAGCATTACAACTAGTAGACTAGACGAGCACAAATTTCCAAAAGAAATGTGAAGGCAGTAACAAATCCTAAGAAGAAAAGAGAAAGAACAAAAAAATTTCTACTACTATATAGTAAGTGGAAGTTTAGGTACTACAAAGGGTACTGATATCAACTACATGCTAAGGCAAATCTCGAGATGCTTTAGCGATCTTCGATTCCTGTAATCAACGTTGGACTTGCAACTATGGATCTATTCTACCACTCCCCATTGGCACATAAAGTCTGGTGTTTGCAAAAGGATCCCAACTTAATCGATCAACTTCGGCTGCTCAAATCAGAGAAACTTAGAACTATCGAACAATCTCAGTGATCTACCATGAGGTATGAATTACTACGGTTGGTAGTTCTTTTTGATTCCCAAAGGCACCTGCATTCAGGCAAAGGATTCGAGTAGATAGAGCCTTTTCTGGTGGACTTCTTAACTCTAGGTACCATTATGCCCTTCCGATCACTTTCAGCCAGCATTGATCCCATTTGATCCTTGAAATCAATCCAGCTGTATAGCAGTTTAAGGAAAACAAAAAACAATTGAGAAAAAACAAAAAGAGGCATTGATGTTGTGCTCTTGATGATTATGACAAAGTTGCCTGGCACTTCAACAGAATGTGTGATGTGAAAAGATGAAACGAACTCAGAGATGATACTAGATTGGCGAGATTCAACCTAAAATGCATTACAATTGGCTCATACACGAACTTGTCGTTGTTGTAGGAGCAAGATTAATATAGAAGCTCTGATACCAGGTGAGAAATATTGGAGAAGAGTATTGTTGAATTTTTGTATCTACATTATTACACTGAGTTATACACCATAGTACAATCCGTTTCCAAGTAGGATTCTATGTACTATTCTTGTTCCTACTCCTATTCTAACAGCTGTGTTCCAAAATCAAGGTAGATTCAGCCTCGGAAACATTCTGAAATGATAAATTTAGGGGCAGGTTCATTCCATTTCATGCCCTTTGCTTTGTTATTATGCACATTTGAGCTCACCATTGATTTGCGTTTCAACTATTTTAGTTTAAATAGGACATCGTTCGACTATTAGAGCTCAATCGGAGGCACAAAATCCTTCCTGATTCAGGTAAATGATCACGTGTATTTTAATTCCTCGAGGAAACAGAATTAGCAGATTTGTTATATTAGAAACTTGATCTTTTCTTCTTATTCTTCTAAAATTTACGTTTTGCATGCATGTTAGTTAGATTATTCATGACTAGATAATATCATGATTCATGAGCAAATAAGTTGACTCATATCCATAAAAATGCATATAGTTCTACCTTTGAGATCAAGAAGTGAGGCTTTCATGAAATCACATCAAATTCTACCTATAGAAGTATAATGCTTACAGGTAAGGAAAGCTGGAATTTGTTTTCAGTTATATGAGAAGCAGAAAGAGAAGAATATAGACGAGAGCTATAGGAAAAGGATCTCACCTTGTACTTGTGTTCTGCAATAAAGTTACAAGCTTGATTTTATCAGGTTTGATAGTCTTGGCATGTCCATTGAAAAGGTACCTTCTATGACCGATCAAAAAATGAGGGAAGTTTCCCCCTTGAGTGGTTACAAATACCTCACTAAACAAGCATACTAGGTAGTCCACAGCAGCTAGTCTTGATGAATAACCCTGTAAAACAAAAAAATAAAAAATACTTATCTGAGAAACTTAGGTTCAGTTCAAGCAAAAATAGACAGAGGACACATCCGTTTCTCAGTTGGTCCAATATCTAGTCCATTTGATGGTATTATTGACAGGCGGTCAATCGTGTCTAGATGTACAACACACTATTTCTTGAAGAAATGGCTTGTCATCAACATATACCTCAAATGGAGCAAGCTCATCTTTGGTTGCCAAAGTCTCCTTGGTTTGTAGGAGTGGAAACATCTTCCGCAGAGGTGCTAGATATCTATCTGCCTGGTAAATCTTCCCAGAAGCCAAATATATCGGAGTGTCTTTGGAAAATCCCATACCCCTGAGCATCATGCCAACCTATCCTGACAAAGAAAAATATATGAAACAAAAGAGTAGCTACAAGCCTACAACGAATAAATTCAGATACATCAGGATGTCACTTAGGTAGTATAACGCTGATATATTCATTTTCTTCTACAGATGAAAATCCAAGTTTTATTTGAAGGAAAAAAGCTAAATAAAGTCTAACCTCTACAGGGGTCATAGGACATTTTCCATTTTTACGATTGAGGCCAGGTGCAATAACACGATATTTCTGTTTGAACTTCTTTCCCCATCCCTTCTCACGTACTACATCCATTTCTGACTTTTCAACCTGTCCTCCATCATAAATACAACACGAAAAGGCTACCATGTCCTTCACATATAAGATGGATATTTCATCATTAGATTGAAAATCAACAGATTCACTGGACCTAGGAAGTAGAACTAGGAAGAGAGAGTGTACCTCCTCAAAGCGAAGGTGGACAGAAATATACTTCCCACCAGAGTTAGAGCTCCTCTCAATCATGCGCTTGACCAACTTCTTTGCAAGTTCTGATATGGCTAAGGAGAACTTCAAAGCTTCATAATTGGAAAAGCATCTCAGGAACTGAAGATGAGATGGAAGATGCATTGACAATCTATTAGCGAAGGGGGAAATACGAACAACCCTGCATGATAAAGTAACCAGTGAATACAAACAAAGTAGGTCTGCATTAGTAACAAATTAATGTGATATTAATGTCAATGCCAGCTCTTAACTACTAGGAAAGAAGTGCCATCCACTAAAAATTGAAAAACAAATTAAAATATAGTGATATCAGCTTGTAATTGAAAAAAAAAGTACCATGCTAAGAGACAACTCTAAGAAAGTAATTTGAGAATGAGACACAACGTAATGCATCTTTTCACTCTGGGCTCTCTGGCTGCCAGGACAGCAAAATAGTCAAGTAAAAACATACTGATAGTAAAAATCTGGCATACTCCTAGGGCTAAGTTTTTTCCTTTCAAATGAAAAAGAGGAAGACAGTAGAAACCTAAGCTGCTTTCTGGTGGTCATTTGATAGATTTTATTTTGGGAATGTTACTGACACAAGTGATTAATTAGATACACAGAAACCAAAAAATTGCATACCGCTGCTTAAGTAAGACAGGATAAACCTCTTCCAGGTAATATCTTGGAGGTGCCCAAGCTTGAACTCGCAAATTCTGAATATTGCTGATATTAGAATCATATCTTTCCATCAGTTCTGTTGGTAGTTCTTTAACCACTTCTATATAATCTTTAAGGGTGGACATGAAATGGTCTTCATCATAAATATCACCAAATTCACTGCTTTGTGACAAGAACAGAAACAACATAACCTTTGTGAATACAGAAGTTCAACTGGATGTGATTATTGGTGTTATTCAAACGTGAAATAGTGATTTAACATGAGAAACCTTGCACAAGAATGAAGCACGTAGAGACGGAACCTACACTAGTCAATGGAAAGGAATATTCTTCAATCACCCTACACCTATTTCATTTTAGCAGTTAGGTGTGCTTGGTTAGAAATACAGAAGGCAAAGAATGTGAAAGAAGAGTTCAATAACAAAGCAATATAGGAAACCTTTCTTAATCCAACACAACATTGCACTTCTTCTGTCTGGCACATCCTTTCATTTTATAAGGATGTCCTTGAGATCGTAAAATGTGTAATTTCAGAGAGTATAGAACCTTGAGATCAGATAGGAAAGGCGATAAAGATGTGTAAATTTTCAACCATTACTTGGTAGGATTAACACACTAGTAAGTACTGATATGGAAACTTGCCTCGAATCCCTCCAGACATTGTGAAACTCCAGACGAGGAATAAGTAATGTGGCATTCAATAGCGCAGCAATGACTACTGCATTGCAAATCTGCAGTAAAAGCAATAAAGGTGGTTAAACTACATCATCATTTCACATTAATGAATAAAGAAATACCAAAAAGAATGTCGTATCACCTGCTTAGCAATTTATATCAGCTACTACTGACCTAACTAACAAACCGGTACTGCCCCGATCAACCCAAAAACTGCAATCAGCATAACTTCTGTCTTCTTACTGCTTCTCTAATTAGGTACGTTGCAGGGGCCTTTAAAAATGAGGCATCCGTCTTAAGACGAATTTGAGGGTTCCATTTTTTTAGTAATAATAAAATTATTAGAAGTATTTTTTAATAAAAAAATAAATTATATTGTGTCTTTCTTTTAGTTCGTTTCGAAACATTAAAGAATATTTCTTTCTTTTTTGTCAATTTTTAAATTTAACTTTCACATGAAATGTTTAAGACCATAAGATTAAAAAATATTTTGGTATATATATATATATAGTTTAAGACCATAGAAATAATAAAGCTTTTTCATTAAAAAGAAGAAATAATTTGGATTTAAAAAAAGATTAAAAAAATAAAAGCTACGGCTCCGATTCATTTTTGGCTTTTAGGCCACTAATTAATCTAAGCCGCCATGGTACATCGAAAACCATTACTTGATATTTATTTAAAAAGAAAAATGAAGTTGAAAAGGAACACAATAGCTTTGTACTTTAGCAATGATCTAAAATTGAAAAAGGTGGACAAATCTAATAAAATAAGAGGTTGAACACACAAGTAAAACTTTTTTTATGATAACCGAGAAATCCCGTAAAGCTAGTTGCAATGTGGCACATATTCCGATTAATACTAATACTAACTTCTCTGGCTGGGTTCGAACTTATGACATGAGTCGAACCTACAGATTAATGCTGCTTTTACTCTCTTACTACTACACGAAAACTTTGGGGGTCTCAAATACAAATTAAATATAACAAATTTACAGTTTTAAATTACTTGGGAAATACAGTGACATTTTGACTCAACATGAAATTACATACCGATGATCGCTGCTGATTGAGGCCACCATTGGCATCAACAATTAAGTAAAGATTAGCTCCAGGAGAATCTGACATAATACTTTTGTTAGTTTATTCTGATTTAATGTAACTATATGCATTCCTATAGTGTCCACCAACTTTACTATTTTGACTAGATGAAAACTAGTAAATCTGCAATTGATCTCAATGCATCAATTTGGACTCGGTCAAGTTAAAAATTGATTTCCTTAATATTCTGTACAAAAATTTATAAGTGGTTTGGAAATTCTAACCTTGGCGCAAATTGATGGTATGAACTATAATAATTTTGTTATTTCATATTGAAAATGCAATTTTGACCAAAATGCAGTTCGATGGTTCGTTTATGGAAAGTGAAATGTAGACAAAATGTGCGGAGAGCAATTCAGTTTTCAGTAAGAACAAAATCTAGCACAAGGCAACAACATGTTATTTTGATACCTTTAGTTGAGGCAGTAGTCCCAAAGGAACATGGTTTTTGCTCTTTTAGCTTTCTTTTGTATATCCAGACAGAGGACAGCTACAATAAGATTGGTGAATCAATTCAGCTAATTATCATAACATAACAAAAAGTTAAACAATTACAAGGATTAACACAATTACTTGACTAATTCATCATCTGCAAGAAAAAACCAATATTTAAAACAAGATTCTTACTTTGTTTTCCCATAAAATATTGTAAGAGAAGAGGGGATGGGATGCAATGAGAGAGGCATGTGACTTGTCCCGAATACCATTATAAAAATTCTATTTATGTAAAAATATAAATGTTCTGTATATATGCATATGTCTCTATTGTATTTTTTTTGGTTTTCCATCGGTGTCCGAAGCCTCGCCATTCGGTGGTGGCGCTCCAACAAGATTATTTTCTTTTCTTTTTCAGAATTCAATTTGATTCCTTCAAGTGATTTTTTTTTTCGTCTCCTCAAAGTGACATCAGACGTGGACAAATTAGTCACTAAAAGGAGTAGTATTTAATTTAGAAAGAAGTTACATTTTGCATCCAAAAAAAAGTCTAATAAATTCATGTAACAACAATTTTGGAAAGTGACAAAAAATAGATATACTCTCTCCATTCACTCTTAGTTGTCCAATTTGAACTTAGAATATAGATTAATTAATATTTAATTTTAACTATTGCGAAATAATTTGAAGAATAAGTAACTAATATTAATAGTTAAAATGTGAAAAAAAAAAATACTCTAATATTTTTTTCTATCAAGTAAAATTGAAAATGTGAGTCTTCCTAAATTACAATTTGTACTCAACTAACAACTAACACTAATTTCCTCTTCTTCCTTTTGCTTTTCAAAAAGTAAAGTTGAATAGGGTTTTCACGAATTCCGAAAACAGGAAAAAACCATCAGTTTAGATCTGCTAATATATGAGCGCAAAATTACCTGAATTGAAGAAGAATTATCAGCTTCAATATCAGTCCAAAGCTTCTGAAAAATCTCATGACTACGATAAACAGCACCAGTTGCTAAACCAGAATATTGCAGCAGGGAAAACAGGGGGCCAACGCAGCTGATCAGTCCCGTAAAGTATAGAACAGAGACAAGCAGCAGAAAATTCCGCCGGTGCAACATTGCAAAGCTTCCCCTCCGGCGTAGTCTCCTCCGGCTATTTTGCCGGTTCCGCGGAGATGTCGGCGGGGAGCTTTGTATGTTGTTAATGGTGTAGCCATTTGCACTTTTCGAAGACATGACGGTACAAAGAGAGAGAAAAATGTATGTGAGATTTGACAAATGAAAAAAAAATATATGTGATGTATGTTGCACTTTTGAAGATTTTAGAGAAGTAGTGCATTCAAATGGTAGTTGTTAATAATTAGAGTGGCCATGGAGTATGGAGCCAACAATGTAGGAGAGGAGAATGAAGACGCTGACAGTAAATATCCCTCTTCACTTTGACCTCCCAATGGTTTGGCAAATGTAAATGAAAAAACAAACGAGTTTTTTTTTTTAGTCTATTTAAAAAAAAAAAAACTTTTTTTTATTCAACACCGAAGTTTCAACTTTCAACACATTTCAGATCAAAAAAATCTTTTTTTATTTTTTTAAATTTCGTATCAAGTCAAATTAGAAATAAGATTACATAGTAAAACAAATACTTACGTTTTATATACACAATTGTAGTTCTAAATAAAGTATACACAACTATATTTTAAAAAGAAAATATAATTTACAGCTACATCATTCATTTAATAGCAATCAATTTAAAAGTGTAACTTTCAATTAACGTATTTCAAGACTATTTTAAGCATTATATCTGTCAATTATCTTTCCTTCCTTTTCTCTCTCCCGAAATTAGCAATATTCTTTTATTTTTTATGAATGATTTTCTTCCTCTCTTTTTTTCACGGATGATTCTTCGAATTCACCCCAAATTCCGTGCTTTCTCTCCCTTGCTCCGATAAAGCATCATTGCCATTGAATCGTGATGGTTTACGATACTCCATTGACAATCATAACAAATTGCGGTTTTATGAAATTGCTGCTAGATTTAAGTGAGTGATGTTTTGAAAGATTGGACATATAACGAGGAGTACATATCTTTAATTTGAAGAATTTTAGTGTAAATTTAAGCTAGATTTGATGGATTTAGAATCAAACACAGCCATATATGTATTGTATTAATATATTAATGCACTTGTATATGTATTGTATTCATGTATTTGAGTGTATTTGTTCATTGTTATACATTTTTATCAATGTATTTGAGTGTCCTACTTTCTATAGTGTATTCATCACATAAATGTATTTGGAGAACAATTAAAGTATATATGGTTGTTGTTATTCATGATGTATCAATGTATTTGAGTGTAACTGATTATAAGTTTGTATCAATTTATTCAAGTGTATATGTTTCTTGTTATACTTTTTGTATCAAATGTGTTTATTTGTATCTGATTATACATTTGTATCAAGTGTATCTGCTCATTTTTATTTATTTTCTATTAATGTATTCGAGTGTATTTGCGCATTGTTATAAATTTATATCAATATATTTTAGTGTATTAGTTCCTTGTTTTACATTTGTATCATGTATTTCAATGTATATGTTCCATGTTATACATTTGCATCAATATATTTGAGTGTATCTATAGTGTATTTATCACGAGAATGTATTTACATCAATATATTCAAGTGAAAAGAGTTTATAACAACATAAAAATTTATGTATCAATATCGTACAATTAATAGTCAGTGATAAAGCGAAATGAAGAATAAAAGATCTTGTAGCGCAATTCATTTTTTTTTATTATTGGAAAAGATCTTGTGAGATTTCAGAGTTCTATTAATTAAATATATTAATGCACTACATCAAATATTGTATTTGTGTACAAAGTCATTTTTAACAGGAAAATACACTGAATACGTTTGGGTAGCAAAATAGGATTTCATATATATTGTTTTCATGAAAGAACTATATGTTTAAGATTTTCAAGAAGTATTATAAAAAAAATATTTTTATTCTTATTTTTAGTTTCAAATGCATTATTCAAGAAAGAACAATTTATGTTTTTATGTTACTTATTGTAAAGATTCTGTTTTGAAGAAAGTTTAGTCACTTCAAAATACGAAATTTTACCACTCTTCATCACAAATAGATATGGTTTCAAAGAGAATTTTCCTTTATTCTGAAAACTCAAAACATCAGTATGTTTGAGATAGTTGTTAGCTTAGTCTCACCAATAATACAATTTTACAAATTTGAGCAAAAACTCACAATATGATTTTAGTTATAGTTTTCAAGACATATTATAAGCATATATAGATTATTTTGAGAGGATTATTTAGCACCAAGCGAATGAAGGTTCTAGATATCCCAAGTTTCAGAACTATGTGATACCATAGGATTATGTTTCACCATTTTGCCGGTGAATCCATACTTAGGTTGTAAGGTAGTGCATCATGAGCTCACATTATTTATGTCAATTGTAAGAAACTCTCCACTTAAAGATCACATACATACTTTTATAGTTTGAACATATATGATTATTTATGCAATCACAGATATGATGATTTTTCAGATTTAGAGTTTTTAGACATGTTTACAGTTCAAGTTATAAAATCGATTTTACTTTATCATCAAATGATAAAAGTATCTTTAAGCATCTTGCATACTATTTTATGTTTCCTTTTTCTAAATCTTAGATATGGAGACGTCATGTTTCTATTATTCAGTTTTAGAATATTTCCCAACCTTTAATTTGAAAATCATATTTCATACTACTCAGTTGACCTTATTTCAGTCTATCTTCAGAGCTATTCATTTAGCTAAGCATCTTCAATTTTAACTAGTATTTCATTCAACTATTTTACATACAGTACATTCCCTGTACTGATGTCATTCGACAGTGCATCTTTTAATGATGCAGACTCGGGTATTCAGAATGGACGACAGACACATCATTAGGATCACGATCATCCAAATATGATAAGACCTCCTTACTTTCGGAGGACTCTAATTTATCTTGAGTATTAATAGTTTATTTATGTTAGTAGTAGAGTTCAGGTAGCCAGGGGTCTTGTACTGATAATCTTTTTAAGTATGTTAGAGACTTCATAGACGAGTCAGTTGAGTTATGATCATAGTTATTTTTATAAGCATATGCATATTATACATATTTCAAGCTTTTATGTATAAAGTCATTGAGTTTTTTTTTCTAAGTTATTGTATTGCATGATCATCTTTTAAAAGCTTCCGCACTAGTCAGTATTCAGTCTTAAAGTATGTCAAGCCCGGAGTTCGCACGGGTCAGCAATGATTTTGAGTGCCGATCATGTCCATGATGTAGACTCGGATCGTGACAATATTGCAAATCTACCCCCTCCTTCTACCCAACACCTTACCCTCATCCACCTTATAGTGTTTTTCTAGATTATATATAAATATTATTGGAGTTGAATGTCTAGATGGTCACTCAATTTATAATAATTGACCACTAAACTCATTCAACTTTGCTTAATTAGCTTTCATGGTCATTTTAATAAAAAAATATATATATTTTGGTAACTATGTAATGACATGAAAAATGTATTTTTTTAGAAAAAAAATTAAAAATTAAAATCAATACTTAGTTTTATTGAGGACCCAACTCACCCTTTATTCATTCCAATTCTTGACCTGACCTACAAAAAATGAGTTGATTATATAAGAAATATCTTTAATAACGACTAACTAAAAGAATATGATGGTTCTTTAATTTCTAACATTTTTAATATTAGAGATGCCCTTAATAATATTTAACCATCATATTTTTGTTGTTAAACCTTATTAAGAGCATTTTTATATAGTCAATTCATTTTAAGCGGGGAAGGGTCCAAAATAAATCTAACTATTGATCTTAATTTTTGAAATATTTTTTCCTACAAATTTATATTTTCAATTAAATGACTTTGAAAGCTAATTAGACAAAGTTGGATGACTTTTAAAAAGCAAAACAAAGTAGAGTGACTGTTATGACCAGTTACCATAAGTTAACAGACCATTCAAACATTCAATTCAATACTTTTGGGATTATCTTTTTTGCTTACATACCAAACACAAAAAATAAATAAAAAATCACTTATTTTCCATAAATATATTATCCAAGACAACATGTTGTGTGACAAACATTTTTCTTCCTACCAATTAAACACACCCTTTTTAGTTTGACATGTTTCCTTAAGAGCTAATCATTATATCATGTTTAATAATTGGTCCCCCATTTAACAAATACCAATATCTTTAACAATTTAATGTGAATAGGTGTTTTTCACCTTTTGTAGTTGGTGGACGTTAATAATGTTGGTAGTTGATGTATTTTTCTAATTTCACAACAAAAGTCTTATTAGCTAGGAAGAAAAAAGCCCTGCTAAAGATCACAAAGAAGGAACATAGTAGTAATCTTGAGTGTATAAAATAAGTTCAATACATTAGGACATTGCACCTAACTTGCAAAGTGCAAAAATCAATTTCCTAAAAAGTGAAATTGCCAATTGGATTTTTTTTTTTTTTTTTTTTGTAAATGACTCAAACAAATTAAAGCTGTAGCTGGATATTTTTTTATATTAAATTCTTTTGAGTGGTGGAGGAGAGTATTCATTATTATAGAAAAAGGGCCTAGTATAAAGTTTGGTGGAATGTAACAACTCTGTGTAAAACACAACTGATGTAAGTGTCTCACATTTATTGTATTAAAAAACATTAAATGTTACAGTTGATCATCTTACCCAACTCTTCAACAAATTATTTAAGTGAATGTTATTGGAATTGGTAATGGTATACAACAAGCTTGTGAGGATCTAATTAAGGTATTTATATGTATATCACTAGGGGAGAACAGAGAACTCTTTTTTGGCTGCTAATTAAATTTAAATCAGGATTTGAAAATTATTTAGTGCAATTTCCTCACTAAAATTTGTGTAAAACAAAATCGATTGAAGTCAAGTATAGCTGTTGATTCTTCACAAGACGTTAGGAAACGACAACAAATAGTCAAAGCTAAATAATTCCTTCAATCATGGAAAAGGTATCATAAAGTATCTGTCAGAATTGTCAATGTAAAAAACTGTTTTACCCTAAATGATTAAGCTTTGTCTGAAGAAAAAGAAAGAAAGATTGACATGTACTCAAATATACTTTTCATGAAAAATGTTATGGGAATGGAAGTGGAAGAGGGTTAGTTATCATGGTCCGTTGCAAAGTATGAGACTCGAGTCCCTTATCGATATTGCAATGTACTGATGTGGAATTTATATAGTCTTGGGTTCTCCAATCTCAATAGCTAGTTTTTGAGACGTAATTCTCCCAAAATTGTATCAATGGTATCCGATATTACAGTGATATAAAAACTTGAGTGATGTATTGATATGATGTTCAGTTCTAATTTGAATTAGCTGGATTTACCATTCTTCTGCCTCAACATCTATTTCAATGAACCCGTTTTACTTAATTTTACAATGTCTATATCTATACCATCACTGAACAAGTAGCATTTCACTCTCAGAGCAATAAGTACATCAATAAACATATATTACATGCACAATAACAAGGGTCGTCCTGCAATGAAAATGGAAGCAGACCTCAGGCACCTTTCTGTGGCAATGTTTCAAAAGCGGACACAGTATTCTCAAATTTTATCCGATGCAGCGGTGCACCACTTTGTTTAATGGCACAAGCCTGTTTATCTTCCAATGGACAGCGTGCTTTCAACATTGAAAACACATGATTGTTTAGCCTCCTTGCTTTCTTCATAGCTTCCAGCAAACCTTCAATACCCTGAAGATAGAAAGTGATGTTGGATGTCAAATATATGATATTCTACTTATCAAACTGAGAGTAAACAATAGTGATAAAAGAGAGCTGAAGAGGATTTGAAATGTCCATTAGTTGTCGAAGTAAGCAATATGAATTAGTTGGGACTAGGATCTGGTACTTGTTGGTAGTCTTTTTAGTTTGGTAAGAAATTTACATAAGTGAGGTCTAAAGAAGTACGAATTTTAGAAACCCCCAAATTCGTCTTAAAAGACAGATTATTCAGCATTGGAATGAATCAGGCAAATAGAGTGGAATACATATAGAAGATTCATATGCCAAGATCCCGCCGCTGAGATGTCCAGCAGATTCCCGGGCCTTGACGAATGGCTGGCCACCTTTTACGTTCGAAGAGCAGAAGGCCCAGGGTCACTACTAGTTCAGGATTAAAGCATTGTTGTCGTTGTTATCTATAGATCTTACATAAAACAACTTTCAGGAGCATAACTGCACCCTTTTAACAAACACATGATATCTTTCTTAAGATTTTTGATTCTGCTTAATCTCATTTGCTAGGTTTACCAACCTTCCTATAGTGATTGCTTAAAATATATCCAGATCACAGATAAGGTCCTGGAACTGTTGAGTTATATAGTGGTTTCATATGAGTTGTGTAGGACTTCCATAAGGGTTTATAAAGACCATGGCTATTATACCAATTCCTCTTAGGCTTAGAGTTGTATGCTCTGATATTTTCACAAGATATCAAAGCACACAGATTCTAGGTTCAACTGTATTTACTCTTTATAGACGCTCATGACTTGTACCACCATTTCTTGGGGGGTGTTTATTTTATTTCCGCCCGTTTGACTTTATAACTCTGCTTTGGTTAAATATCTGCTTTCAAAGCTTATTACTGTCTTTTCATAACTGCAAATGGACTACATGATAATGGGTTCGCCTAACAAGGGGTTAGGTATCATCATGGCTTAGGCAAAATGGATCGTGACAAAAGCATGATGCAGAAAACTCATTTAAATGTCTTTCAGCATATCACCAAAAAGCCCAACTCCCAGTTCCCAATGACAGATAGCTGCGGAAAGGCATAAATTAGAAAACACAATATGTGTTCCCGGTTCACTTTCTCTATTCATTCAGGTTTGGGGTCATTGACATTATGTAGGAGAGATGGCAATACGAAATAAGAAGTTGGGTACCTATACTGAATCAGCCATTAATTATATATATATGTAGAGAGAGAGTGAGAGAGAGAAAGAAAGCAGTGAGTGGAATGATTGTGCTCCAAGTAAGCTGTCACAACAAAAAAAAAAATTGACACTATTTCCAATAATTTTAGTTGAATTAAATATAAACCATCATGAAGAGGAGAACATGCAGTAGAGTTTTGATTCTTACAGATGCAGTTCTACATGTTCAAAATAACTCAAAACATTATTTATTTGGTTAATTTGCAAATCATACCTGGAGGAAATTAGGATTCTTCTGTGTTGGCGATATTGCTACAGACTCCACCTCAGCAACATTGAGGACTTGATGGGAAAAATCAAACAATTCAAAATGCAATTGTTGCCCAAGCAGGTAGATTATTGTACATCCACCCCAGGCAACTGAATCACCCAACATTTCGCAAGTGTTGGATTGTAGCTGAACAGATTCCTCCAGGTATTCCTATGGTTGACAACAAAATCAGATCAACAGTTTACACCAAAGATAATTCCATTATCTCTGACTATCAGATTACTAAACAAGTTCATATAACATAAGAATACAATTCTTCTGACACTCTACTCTAACACTAAACACTTGACTCTCTATTAGACGAAAGTAGGAAAAAGGTCAAACAAAAGGGACAGAGGTATTCTTTTCTCAATCAGAAAAAGCTACCGGTAATAAGTTGTAATAAGTTGCAGGGATTCAACATAAACCATGACAGTCCAACTGATAGTTCTTGCTGATGTATTAATCAGGTAAATTTGTAACCAGAGACCAACATGACGTGTGCACAACAATTTGCTATAATGAGATATCATTAGTGTTCAAAACCAATTAAAATGGGCAATTATAAGTGCAGTGAAATTTAATAAAATAAATGAAGCAAATGAACTATTGTATCTTACGATTTGAAGTCCACTGAAAATCCGGTAGAAGTCCTTTGAAGTAGTAATATCAATAAAACCTGTCTTTGGGGCAGCACTCCATTTACTGCAGTATTTATCTAATGCAGCACTTGTAAAAGCAAGGGCATATTCCAACACACTTCCAGTATTAATATTGGCTTTGTACAACAAATCTGAAACAAAATGGAAAGCGGAAATGCTTAAATGATACAAGAATAAAGCTGAAGAATTTGAGAAAGAAGAGAAGGCTTCTTTATATTTTACATCCCATGAGAAGGGGTAGTCATACAATAAAACCTATAACTAATTACGGAAAGACTATCTGTTCTAATATAATCATGCTAGTCAATTAACACGATCAACTCTCCCCTTAATCACTCGGGTCGTTTGTTACAAAAATGGAAAAAATAATCTGTACATAGAATTTAGCATAAGTTATACAACTTTTGGTCGGTGTTTTCTATTTTCCACATAAAAACATTGCAAATATTCTCAAACGTAATATTAAAATAGAGAAACACGGTTGGTGAGTATTCATATAGATGTTGATTCTCAAACGTTTATATTCTAGAGCTTTCCTGTGCATTTCATTAAATTTCTCTTCTTCAAGAGGAAAAGGAGGACACGGTGAGCATCATGGTACTATGCATCATAGTGACATAGTCCAATGACAAACGTGCCAGAGAAACTTGGACCATGGAAAGCTTCCTATGATATCAGACTTAAGATGCCATAACAAGTTGTTTAACATGTCTGAAATCATATTGACGAGCTCATTAAAAGGCTGGATATTGAACGGGTACCTACCGGCAGCTTCTGCCTGTCTCGATATCGTGTGAAATGATGTTGGATTTGTGCAGTTAGGGTTGGACATGGTTGCAGTAGTTGCAGATTTGAACAGTGTGACCATAGGGCTATCTCCCCCTTCTTGAGAGTGCAATATTTGCCCATCAGCACCAGGAATCAATCCCAACCAAGGAGCAGTTTGCATAAACTGGCGGGTATCGACTTCTCTCTGTTAAATGCATAATACAATAGATATTAAAAACTCCTCTTTGTGGAATATTGTGTCACTATCACAACAATAAATACAATCACTGTTCATGCAAAATAAGTTAAAAACTGAAAAGAACCTTAAGATAATTGTAATTCAATGGTCCAAGAACAATTTACTTCAATACACAGGACATAAATGTAGGACATGATGTCATCGCGTACTGATCTACTTAGGCAGATATTCCCCAAAATGGAGGGACTCAAATGCGTAATGCTAGAGGCACTGGTGACCTACCTAAGTGTGGGAATATTAGAGGGAGAGACAACAGGCAAAAGAAATGGTGGCACACCATTATAGCATGCATGTAGTGGATTGTTTGGAGGGAGGGAAATGATAGATGCTTTGAAGAAAGAGGCAACTACATTCAGAAGATCAAAATGAACTGTTTATGTTTGTTTTTATATTGGTATAAACAGTACTTTTTAAGTGATGCTGAAGTAGTGATCGAATTGAAAGACACGTTAAAATCACCAGGAATATACTTTGGTTTATTACCTGTAAATACTTTTGGCAGCACTTTCTTGGTGCTGTATTAACAAAACACTTGCCATTTCTTAAAAAATAAGATTCCACATTTTTTGTAAAGATAAAGAACTTTTGTCCTGATATTTCATCAAAAAATTCATTTTTAATACAATTTTCATATATTTTACAAATAAAGATTTAAGTTTCAAGAGAGATTCAGTTGTGTTACAAGTGCTTATGTGGGGATAAACCTGAGAGTATGAATCGCCTTTTTTGCATCATCGCCCTACTGATCAAATATAGAGCTATTCCTCAACATGTTGGGATTATGCAAAGAGACTGAAATGCTGGAATATCAGAGGGAGAGACAATAGTAGGAAAAAAACATAGCGCATATGGTAGATTATTGGAAATTTTAGAATGAACTGTTTATTTTATTTATTTTTTTTTATTTTTTTTGGGGGGGGGGGGGTTAAACAAACTTTTTAAGTGATACTGAAGCACTATAGAATTGAAAGACTCCCATGTACTTTTGGTTTATGACCTGCAAATACTTTTGACAGCACTTTCTTGGTGTTGTATTGACAATACACTTGCCATTTCTAATATGAAAAGAAGTTTTCACATTTATTGTAAAGACAGAGAACTTTCGTCCTTATATTCATCAAAATTTTCATCTTTTAATACAATTTTTGTTTAGATTATTCCTTATCCATGTATATTACAAAAATGAAAGATAAAGATTCAGATCAATGATAACATACAAATAGAAGGGAAGAAAAGAACTTTAGGAATTAGAAAATAATCTCACAAGGAAAAGAAAAGAAGTTGAACCTTTGGGGATTATGATACTATAAGGGGAGGGGGAAAAGGGAATGACATTTTTGTAAGAAAAGACAAACTGACAATTGGTTGGTGACGAGGAAGTCATAACATGGGATTTTTAGGGGACTAGGAGGACCAAGCTGGAGTAAGTGAGAGAGAAGAGCAACAAATTTGTTGAGAGGCGCGAGCCACAATTTGGTCACGGAAGGTGGAGTTCAAAGTTTTGGAACCAAGGGAAGTCAAAAAGGTGAGAAATAGCATAAAATCCTGTAACACACTGTACTTTTGGGATAGGATTGAGTTCACTTAATGCAGGTAATTTGCCTCAAACCCCGGAGAATTTGGATGTGCCCAGGTATACAAGTCAAAATACTAGCATGAACTGGTCGTGATTAGACAGGACAGGACATGGCTCATGTGCAGCTTACCGAGGGCATGACCCTAGAAAGGAGGATATGGAGGGGATGAGGATTAGGGAAGAATGTTAGTAGGTAGTCGAGCGCTGTCTAGTTTCCCTTTACAGTATTATCACTCTCCTAATGTGTTTTTCTTTGAATTTATTGTTATCTGTTGTTTCCTTTGCTTCGGTTACCGTAGTATTTTTTTCTGCTACTGCTCTCTTCTTCATTATGTTTCAGCATGACTGGTTCACTACTGTGTTTCCTTTGTGTACTTGATTTTGTCTTCACCTGAGTTGAGGGTCAATCTCTCTACCTTCACAAGGTAAGACTGTGTACACACCACCCTCCCCATCCCAGACCCCAGTTGTGAGATTACACTGGGTTGTTGTTGTTGTTTAGTAGTCTTCTAAAACCTAACCACATCTTCACATAACTTCCAGACTTCAATACCATGGCAGATCACTAATCCATCATTTATCCTGTCTCAAACACGTAAGCTTATGCATTGGCCCTTAACCTTATCCCTTATTTGGCTAACCAACTACCTGTTACATTGTCTGAGAGGATAATTTACTTATTGATTCTGCCATGTCTTCAATAGCAATAATAGAGTTGTCAAAGAGGGTATAAGGAAAAACAAAGGTAACAAGGCTATACTAAATATATTTGTTTGAAGAGTGTCAGATCAACATGTGCAATCGATACTTCCACCAAATAATACTGTAATCTATCATTTCTCCATGCAATGTTTAGAGTGAGAAGCTCAGGAAGAGTACCAATACAATATCAAGAAGTCCCATCCAGTACAATACGCTACCAATCTCCTTGATTCCACAAAGGACTTCAGCTTTGAGTACAGACTTTGAATGCCAGCAGCTAAGATGCTCCTTGGCAAGCCTCATGCATCCTAGGCATCCGAAAAAACAATCACATTACCTTTAGATCTCGAACAACAATTACCACTCAATAAAGGGGGAAAGCACAGATTATAAAATGATATTATATTTTTTGGGATAAATTTAATTATTTATTGATGTGATTGAAAATGTCTCGCATATTCATGCATACAAAAGAAGTAGAAAATTCCAGACAACATGATTCTCCAAAAGACAGCATTTCTATTAAGTTTTTATATACTTCCACCAATATTAGATTCATTCATCCGATAATCAAGTTCGAAGGACAGTGATTACGGGTTGACCCAAAACTCCAGGATAGTACACAAACAGTCTCACTCAGAGAGATGGTACCTTGCCTGAAAAAATGCAAGGCGTGGGATGTTGCTCCCTAGCACTCGTGTGGACCATATGGAGAGAAAGAAATAGGAGAGTTTTGATGGAATAGAAAAGGATTTTGTACAATTGAGGAATAGCCTCTTGTGCCTTATTTCCTTTTGGGGCACCCACGAGGTTCCATAGGAATAGAAGATCGGGTGTTGTTTGTAGAAAATCATATCACTTTATAAGTTTTTCTGCTCATGCATACTTCTTGTATATATGTACTTTGGTCCTTTGTTAATAAAGCATATTACTTGATGTAAAAAAGATCCCTTTGGAGGTCACACTTTGCTACATAATGTAACAAACTAACCTGATATACCACCATCAAATGGAAGTAACCCTATAGACTTCGGCAAAGCTTCTTGCAGTCCAGTAATCATTGGTTCAACGGTAGTAATCTGGACAAGAATTTGGAATGCATTAGAATTTGAAACAGAGGTTGTAATGATGATATGCCACAAATTGCAGACAGATGAATCTACAAATATTGTCATTTATATGATAAGTCAGCAGGATGATCATCAAATAAAGAAAAAATCATGATAAATCAATGGTTATGGTACAGTGACATGAATACTGAAATAATATTGCAGAACAGCATCGCAAGAGACTAGTAATTGTCAAAAATCTGTTTACCTTGTTCGATATATTATCCAAAAGGGCTCGGATAAGCCAAGGAAGTGACCTAGATCCCAAGAGCTTGACTAGAGAAAACATGTGAGGCACACCAAAAAATCCACAGTACAACCGAGCAAAGCTCTGGTAAGCAGAATTCAGATCCTACAGCAAGAACAATAAACAAGGGAAGGATTATTACACCATAAAATAATATAAATATCATGGGAAGTAATTGTATCTAGTCTATTCAAGATACACTGAAAATATAATTATACAACAACATACCCAGTGAAAATCCTACAAGTCCTACAAGTGGGGTCTGGGGAGGGTAGGATGTACACAGACCTCATTTCTACCTTGGCGGGGTAGAGAGGTTATTTCCGATAGATCCTCAGCTCAAAAGAAATGTAACCGACACAGGAAAGTAAGAAAAAAAAGAAACCAACAAAATAGCAATGTACAAATTAAGTGTAGCAACAAAATAGGAATGTACAAAACAAGCGTAGAAACTACGGGATACCTAAATCATACTACTAGAAATACGACAACACTCGACTACCTACTAACTTTCTACCCTAATCCTCGATCACCATACCTTCCTATCTAAGATTATGTCATCAGTCAACTGAAGTTGTGTCATGTCCTGTCTAATCACCTTCCCTGATTCTTCTTCAGCCTACTTCTACCTCTCCTAACTCCTGCTATAGCCAATGATGTGAAGCCAAAAATACATATTTTTAATCATTATTTGCCTCACATTTAGTATTTATATTTGTCCTTTTTGAGCATGGATTTTATGGATTGTGCTTAATAGTATATTTTATTTGTAGGATTAAATTGGTGTGAAGATGAAGAAGTTTGGAGCTAAAACGAATTAAAGATGAAAGGTTGATGGATTGATATTAGTTATCGTTTGAATTACTCTTTTGTTCTTAATTTAGTATTTCGTGATTGGCCACCATTGAAATAAATGTATTGTCCCAATTGAACTCGGGAGAGGAATAAGAGGATAGAACGTGGGACGAAAGGAGCATGATTTTCTCTAGAAGTAGGGTTGATTTGTATCTAGGATAGGGATATAC
>JAJOOO010014358.1:0-59132 GCA_029582685.1 Solanum piurae | reverse complement strand
TCTTTTACTATAAGTCATAGCGATTCATGTATCTATTGCAATTTCTTTTTGCTATTTTGGTGACTTTTTTTTAACTTTGTTAAAAATTCCAGTGAGAATGTTTGGAAATTTATCTTCACTTTTGTCTCTTTCTACAGGTTTCTTCATATACTTTTTGGAAAAATTGATTGTGGGTTGTGTTATATTTGATAGCACACAACAACAAATATGTGATAACTAATACAAAACCAAAGATGAAGTTTGTTAAAAGAACCAAATGGATTTCTCTCTTGCTTGCCACAATTAGTATATTATTTTTGATTGTTTTTTCTTAGGTACATACATTTTGTATGTCATTGCACTCTTCCTATAATATTAGTATCGAGACACTTAGTCCACTTCTTTTATTGCAAGTTAACTAATTTGCCATATTTTTTCGTCTCTTCTCTTTGGCCATAATAAGAGATCAAGTTTTCTTGAACCTAACAAATGTCCAAATACACTATGACAAAAATAGTTTTTATCGGCAATAAATATGCACATTAATGAAGAGTGCTAGAGCCTTTACCATTTCGGAGGAACGCTTTGACTTAAGATTAAATGTTCTTGACAATGTAGTGTATGTGTCGAAAATACTAATATTACCGAATGGTCATATATAAGCTTAATAAAATAGTTCAAACCTGTGCAAAGCACGGGTAATTTACCTAGTTTACTAAAGTTTTATAGACTCTGCATCTTCTTTATGCCAATCAATGAATCAACTTACTTTATAGAAATAAAATAAAAACTTTTTAGCCTCCCACAGCATAACAGCCTGCTGCTTATGTACCTCGTTCTCAATGCTTGCTTCACTTCATCCAAAAACTATGACTTTGCACAGTATAAGAAACTTTGAGATCACTAATTTAAAACAAAAAGAGAAAGAAAAAGGAAGAAAAGATGTTCCTCAAGTAAGGAAACGGAAGGGGCAGTTTGGTGGTAAGTGATTTCCTTCCTAAGAAAGATATTCTCATGAGATCACCGTCGTACTTGCTGTATAGGGTGGGGCAAAGGAATTTCTGGGTTGGTTTGAACTATAGCCAGCAAGTGTATTGTTTTTATGTGTATACTTCCAGGATGCGCCTAATTACAAAACCTGAATGAATAAGTAAAATTCTGAGGAAAAGGATAATATGAAGTACAAAATCTAACCTGCATTGCACCGATTGATACCCCAATCAAGGAAAGTGGATATGCCACAAGTTTGTATCCAAGTTCCTCAAGTTCAATAGGAGTGAATATTGGTGTTTTACCACCACCTTCAAGCATATTTGCCTGGATGCAATTGTAAAAGCTCAATCAGAAAACTTTACACCAATTCAATGCTGAAAGTTCCTCCAGTATAACAAAACTCAAAGCCCTGATCATGAGTACAAAGGCATAAGGACGCCATCGAGAAGAATATATATACTACATGGAGCTTTCTTTTTTTGATGAAGTAAGATTATATCATTGAAAGGGCATCAGGAAGATGCCATATTACAAAGGATAAAAGGCATGTTAGCGCCAGCACAAAAGACAAAAAGACATTTTTAGCTCCAACACAAGTTTCCCGATGCTAGAACCAGGGAGCTGACAAAATCCAAAAAATTGTCAACACTATGAGCAGGTGTAAGATAGTTCCAACAGAACAAACCAACTAAAGATCTAGCTTTTAGCGAGCGTTCTTTTTGTTTTTGAGAATGAAGCTTTTAGAGAATGTGTTGGAGTTGATATTTCATAAAAACATCTACTACAGTGGAGCTTTCTAATTAGAACAATATAAACATGCTAGTCAATGCAAAATCTGGAAAGAAGGCATACAAGCTTCGGAACCAGTGGATAGACATCACAGAAAGCTTTCATCTCTTCTTTGGAAGCAAGAGCATCTATGAACAGAACATCAGCTCCAGCATCAGCAAGAGCACGTGCCCGCCAAAGGGCTTCTTCAAAGGAGACTGCTTGACGTGCATCAGTACGTGCCACAATCACAATGTCAGATCCACTTTCTTTTCGAGCATCAACAGCCGCTTTTATTCTCATGATTGCTTCCTCCCGAGAAACAACTTTCCTGCCACGTGTGTGCCCACATGCTTTGGGAGAGACCTTCAAAAACAGCATCACACGCGATTTAAGTCCAAAAAAACAAGGTGGAGGTAAGGGAAAGGAGATCCACAACAAATACGAATTTTCAACTATATTCTGTAAGACCGTTAACTTTTGACATAAATTAACAAAAAGAACAAATAACAGGGAGAAAGTATTAGTTATACCAAAAAAACACAAAGAACAAGGAGGAAACATTTTATTTATTTTTGGATGTATAAAAGTATTTAGATAAAAGCAGAGACAATGTATAATACATGAACTTTGAGGGTTGAAGTTTCAATCAGTGAATTGCAGTTCTGCCTAAATAAAGAAAATGAATGAAGAGTCAACCACCCCTTAAATTGAAGCCATGATACTTAATCATATGTGACATGAAGATAAATAGAACTACAAAAGCCTTGCACACGGACATTTGTTGACCAAGTGTGTGTTCCAAAACAAATCAATAAGATTAAACTTCTATTTGCATGTTAATTAAATGCTTCTCCTTATTTGAGTCCTAAAGAAGGAAAAGTGGTCCATCTCTTATAGCATGTACAAAAGCTAACAGTCCACTATAGAAAAATCATACAAGTTCCGCAAGAATGTAAAGTTATATTCTCTACTATGAAACCTAAAACACTTGCATCCTAGAGTGCATGCTTAGACTTGTAATTAACATCCCCAAATACTTGCACCTTGTGAGATGCCTCATTTGAAATAAATGAAGTTTAAGGCATCAAAATCAAGAAATTAGTACCTGCAACCAAGTCAAATCTAAGGTAGATTGGCATCTTTTACTTAGTTACTGGACGTTTCTAAATACAAGTGGAAATTTTTTCTTCAAAACGGAAGGAAGTGGATGAAGACTTATTCATGACACTAACTCAATAATCAAAAAAGAAAAAAAAACTTTTGGAAAGAGGGATGGCAGAAAGAAGAAAGAAAATGGTGGAGATAGTTAAAGATACCCATTTCTTTCTGTTTGGATTGAATAGAAAGTGAGGAAGGACGAAGTCTGAACTCATTTGTTTTCTCATTCAACTAAAGAAGTGAGCCTAATAGAAGTTACATTCTTTTATATTATTTTCCTTGCAAATCATACGCATGAAAGGAAAATTCTAATACTCTGCATTCCTTTCTGTTCCCCCCTCTCAAATGAAAGTGAAAAGAAACAAAACCATTACATGAAGTTGTATATGTGGTGTAGATCTATACTCATGGAATTCCAAAAATTTCCTATGTAGAAAAAATATCTTGGAGATGGAGTTCAGATGTTTAAAGGGAGACATGAGCACGAAAATTCTCTCAGATGATAGCAAATGCGCTTAAACAATACAACCATATAGACAAGCTGAAAATTATATGGCACTTCTGTTGGCAATCCAGTGAAAATCAAGAAGGACATTATCGATTTCTGTAGGAACTTACAAAGGGAAAATGAAAATTGGAAGCCACCCTTCAAAAGAGACAGCAAATTACAGACTAACTGAGGAAAACGAATGTGTTAACACCATTGCTAGAGGAGGAAATGGAAAACATTATAAAGAGTTGCAAAAATGAGCAAGAATGATCAAGCAACAGTAGAGGGTAAGAAAGCTTGACACACAAAAACCTGATCTTCAAGGATTATTCCACCAAAACCTGCTCTAATATATCCTTTCACAGTTCTCTTGACATTCATGGCGTTACCATATCCATTATCTCCATCCCCAATTACTGGTATGGACACTGCTTGCGTGATCTCTTGACCTTGAGCCACCATCTCTCCGTAAGAAATTAGTCCTGCATCTGGCAGTCCTAACCGTGCAGCAGATATTCCAAAACCTACAGATGTTTTCCAGATAT
This sequence comes from Solanum piurae, assembly GCA_029582685.1. Lineage (NCBI taxonomy): Eukaryota > Viridiplantae > Streptophyta > Magnoliopsida > Solanales > Solanaceae > Solanum > Solanum piurae. The sequence continues at coordinate 55,196 of JAJOOO010014358.1, read as the reverse complement.
TAGATAACAAAAGAACATGTGAGAAATATTTGGCAAACTCACTATAACTTCATTATTAGTTAAATCAGAAGAACGAAAAACTAATACATTGAAAGTTCTAATACAACACCTTACTTAATTTCCAGTGCGTATAGTCTGTAGAGACGAGGCACACCTCAACGCCTCCACAAGCTCTACCAACAGCAGAAGGGTTTGGATTAACTAACAACACTATATGGAGCCATAAACCAGGTAGAATGCATAAATCTAACAAGAACTGAGGCTAAAGAGCTTAGAAATTCTTTTAGTTCCAGAATTAACTTTATAGCAGAGAGTCTCGCCTTTGGCTTATTTCATGGCTTCATATCTTACTAAAAGATACAAAGCGAATAAGCAACAGATAGTATATAGCAAGATACAAAGCAAATAAGCAACAAGCAACAGATGGTAAAACACGTCAAAGAATAAGAAGCTATGTGAACACTAAATAATAATACTACAGAGTACGAAGAAGTGTAGAGGAGGCTAGTCCCCTGCCTATCCCACCTAAAGTACAACACCAATCAGCTACCTACTACATTTCTACCCTAATCCTCAATATCCATACCTTCTATTCTATACCTTCCTATCTAGGATCATGTCCCAGTAAACTAAAGTTGTGTCATGTCATATCTAATTACCTCCCACAGTTCTTCTTTGGCCTACCTCTACCTCTCCTAACCCCTCCGATAGCCCAACCCCTTACATCTCCTTATTGGCGCATTCACACACCTCCTCTTCACATGCCCAAACCATTTTAGCATCGCTTCCCTCATCTTGTCCGCCACATCACGAAAGCCACTCAGTTTATCCCGTATTACTTCATTCCTAATCATAGCTCTCCTCGTATGCTCACACATCCATCTGAGCATCCTCATCTCTGCTACATTGTACTTCTAGACGTGGGCGTACTTGACTAGCCAGCACTTTGCCCCATATAACAAAGTTGGTCTAACCAACGCTCTGTAGAAATAATCAGAGCTGCAGTCCACGACTATAGCCAGTCCCAAACCAACATAAAGTAGTACCACTGTAGTGCGTCAACAGCTAGCTTAAAATAGTCAAATTACCATGAATCAACTGGATTTACTCGGTGATTAAAAGCAAAAAACGATTTAAACATAGTACAAAAATACATACCAGTTGTAAAGCAGAAATCGAACCCAGCTCGCTCAACAAGCTTAGCACTGAGAGCATCGAAACAAGCAGGTCCTTGATGAACTCCCGGCGATTCTAATAGTTTCCGGAGTGCCTTCGCCGGAGAAGTATACTCATTAGAGTTAACTGAACCCGAATCCTTATCACCATAGCTAGCAGAGACAGTGTAGCGAATAGAGGTTTTCCTTCCAGCTTTGCTACTGCTGCTACCTACTCTTTCCGGCAATGAAAAAGCACTTTGAGGGAGCGTCTCGGCTACGCGCCGGTGAGCTAAGTATGCAGTTCGGCGTGACGGAAGATTCGAGAAAGTTCCGAAATCTGTGCTGAAAATTGATGCGGAATTCATTTTGTTATGAGTTTTTCCTCTGAAACTCTATTGGTCAATCACAGCTACAACAGCATGTTTGGATGGATATTAGTTTAAGAAAATATGTTGCAAATTATTGTTACTTATAAATTTAAAAAATTTACTAAACATATTGTTAATGTGTAACAACTAGACACTAGGAATGTTTGGTGATTTGGTTAAAACTTGATTCAAATAGAAAATTAAGTTAAGATTAAATAAATTGACATTTTGTTTGGTTTGATTTTATTAAAAATAACTCATAAAGAATTAATTCAAATAACGTAACTAACTCGTGAAATAGAGATGAAAGATCAATACTAATATAAAGATAGAATGGTGGTTAGACCAATATTATTATACGGAATAGAATGATAGTTAGACCAACTATTGTACGAAACATAATGTTAGTTAGTAAAAATTTATATGATCAGAAGATAAAGATAGTGAAGATGAAAATAATTGTGTGAATACATTATAGAAAATATAGCTTAGAATAAAATTATTCGTAGCAAGGTGAAAAGTGCATTGTATTGAATGAGATGAAAAAGTGAGGCTACAATTATGGGTGTTCATGGTTCGGTCTGGATCGATTATTGATTAAAATTAAAATTAAAAGTAAATCACTTTCATCGGTTTTTAAATTTCTAAAACCAAACCAAAGAAAATGAAAAAAACAACTGTCAGTTTAGTTATTGTCGGTTTGGTTCAGTTTTTTTTATTTTTTCGTTTTGAATGTAATAATTTCTTTTAAGACATACGTATCTCGATAGACACAAATACCTACCCCATGAAAAGCTATTGTGGATTCAATTAAGCAATGTTAGAATTATTATTATACAAACAAAGTGATTCAATTAAGATTAAGTATGGTCGATAAAATTTAAAGTAATGAATTTTGAATAATAGTAAGTATTATATATATATATATATTTTTTTATTTTTTTTTTGGGGAGAAGGATGTATCTTGACTTTTGATAGAGTATCCATAACCGGCGCCACTCACTGGAGAGGCTGAGCAAATTTACAATGGCTCTTTCATTAGCTAAATCCACCTTCTTCTCTAATCCCACTTCATATTTTCCCAAGAATGGCATTCGAGGCTTTGGATTTCTTGTTCCTTTCTCCTCTTTCTCTACCTCTTCTCCGTTTCTTGCAGTAGACGGAGTCCATGGTCACAAGAAGAGGCAATCATCATTAGTAGCCTCTGCTCTCGAGCTTGGTGGAGTCAAGATTTCAAAAGATGGTCAGTTTACTTATGCTTTTCTTTTTCTATGTGTATTGGCTTTGGTTTTCATTTTACATGATGTGGGGTTTGTAAAGTTTGAGTTTTTATGACTGTAGAATGCTGAATTTTCTTCTGGGTTGGTCTAATTGGGTCCAAATGGAGAAGAATTGATATTGAGGATTTGGATAGTGTACTTTCGACTAAGTAGCTTAGTGTAATAGCTTTTGGGTAGTTTATGAAATGGTATTTTGTAGTTACCTCCCCATTGGAGGCTATTAAAGTTTGCATTTTTATGATTGTGAATCGAAATTTATCCTCTAATTATGGGTTCAAATGAAGCAGAATTGATATTGAGGATTTGTACAGTTGACCTTAAACTAAGTTGTTTAGTGTAATAGCTTTTGGGTCGTTTATGAAATGGTATTTTTGTAGTTACCTCCCCATTGGAGACTATCGAAGTTTGCATTTGTATGATTGTGGAATCGAATTTCTCCTCTAATTATGGGTCCAAATGAAGCAGAACTGATATTTAGGATTTTTATAGCCATCTTTGAACTAGTTTGGAATTGAGACGTAGTATCTGTTGGTAGTTGCTTCTTAGTCGTTTATGAAATGGTATTTTATAGTTACCTCTCCATTGGAGACTATTAAAGTTTGCATTTTTATGATTGTGGACTTGAATTTCTCTTCTAATTATGGGTCCAAATGAAGCAGAATTGAGATTAAGGATTTGTATAGCTGTCTTTGAACTAATTTGGGATTTTTTTTGACAAAGGTAACAAGTTTGTATATAAATCTTCAGCACTAAGGCTGGGATCCCAAGAATTTACATCACTGAGCTACATACAACTGAGTAGGCTCAGCAACCCAAAAAACAAAACCTATCTCTAGGTCCTATCTCATCTTACAAGGATCCTAAGATGTCTACAATTGCTACATGATCATCTATATACTCCGAACTACACCAACAGCAAACAATGATAGTGCAGTTCATTTTAATCCTATGCAAAGGACTACTGATACTTTCATAACATCTTGAATTTCTCTCCTTCCAAATGGTTCACCATATCACTGCTGGGACAATTCTCCATCTGTTTTTGTCTGCGGTACCACTCCCCTCATTGTTCCAGCTTACTAGAGCCTGACCTGCCCTTTTAGGCGTAGTCCACTTTATGCCTCCGAAACTAGTAAACAGGTTCCACATTTGGCTAACCACTTTAGTTTGGGATTTCCAAGGACGGTCAGTTACTTAAATAGCATAACAAGCTTTCTGCCCTCTCTGTATTGTTTCAGTTTCATGAACATGAATTGGGTTTGTTAAGTTCGAGTTTTTATGAGTGTAGAATCTAAAATTTTCATCTGTTTGGTCTAATTGGGTCCAAATGGAACATAATTGACAATTTGATACTGAGGATTTGTTCAGCAAACATTAAGCTAGTTTGGAATTGATGCCTAGTAGTTTTTGTAACAGCTTGTGGGTCGATTATGAAATGGTATTTTGTAGTTACCTTCCCATTGGAGGTTATTAAAGTTTGCCTTTTTACGACTGTGGAATCGAACTTCTCCTCTGGGTCTGTCTATTTGGGTCGAAATGGAGCGGAATTGATATTGAAGATTTGTATAGCCGACTTTGAACTAGTTTGTATTGAGGGGCAGTAGTTTTAGTAATAGTTTCTGGGTTGTTTATGAAATGGTATTTTGTAGTTAGCTCTCCATTGGAGTCTCTGCTCTCAAGCTTGGTGGATTCAAGATTTCCAAGTATGGGAAAGTGCACACTTGTGCTGAAAAATTTATCTTTTCTTCACATTTTCCTATGTACATACAAGGTTCAAGTTTGTTTCCTTTTTCGTGTTGTTTCTATGATAGAATTGGTCCTCCGGGGCCAACAGAAAGCTCTTGGAGATAAGAAGCCAAGTAGCCAAAGTCAAGTCTTATTATGTCTTACTTTTATATTTCTCCTTTTTTCTTTTGTTGTGTTTTCTTAAAATTGCAATTCTGTAAGTACAGACAGTTTCTATTTTCACTTATAACTGTGGCCTTATGCTTATCCATTGTGTTTTTGTGAGTAAAAAATGTTTTCATTTATTTTTAATTTGACATCTGTATTGCTTTGGTGGAGCTTTTAACAGAGAGAATTTTGTTCTATCATCTGGTAATTGGTACTAACCTGATGATTGCATATACAGAAATAGTAAGGGATGACCCCACAAACAATATTCCAGATACAATATTTGCAAAGCTTGGAATGCAACTTCATAGGAGGAACCAACATCCACTTGGTATCCTTAAGAATGCGATCTATGATTATTTTGACACAAACTATCCAGATAAGTTTGACAAGTTTGACGATTTGTGCCCAATAGTTTCTGTTAGACAGGTTGGTCCAAGAAGGTTAAGGAATCTTTTTTTTCACTCTTCATGAATTTGTTTTTTTGTAATTATATTTGCTTTCTGTGCTAGAATTATGTTCCTTTCCCCATTGATCAAGCATTTTCTTTATTCATCATTTCATATAGCTGGCATTAACATCTGTTTAATTTGCAGTGAAGTTAGGGTCCTAACAAACCATTCATTTTGGCCTTTTCATGGGGTTCCTCATATTCTGTTGAGTAATGAATTATACTCTTCTACTCCTGAAAACCTAATTCTATTAGCTCTAAGGTCAACAATATTATTCCCCATCAATTATGAGTCAGGCATGTCAACCATTCAGCCTCTAACCTATACAGAGTTATATTGAAGAAACCGTTAGAATCATCAAGTTTCTCAATGATAGGTTGAAATACTATTCAGTATGTCTACTTCTTTCAGTTGCTTGATTTACATTTCTTAATCGTGTTATTACATGTTCTATGTGGAATAGGAAGAATAGCTCAATGATGGTATCAAACTGGAAATAAATTTATCAGTGGATTAATGATAGGAAAAGCTTTTTGAAACAGAACTCATTTGTTGATGGGATATTCATAAACTGCACTTGGGATGTGTTTTCCCTTTTGTTCATGTATCCTGGTAAGAGTTTTAATTAACTTCGGTTGCTTTCTTCTTACTGCGACTTGTGGGTTCCTACCTGCAGAACTTTGATGAAGTCTTGGTACCTGCTGATCACGTTAGCAGGAGTTACAATGACACATATTATGTTGATTCTCAAACTGTCCTAAGGTGCCACACAAGTGCACATCAAGCTGAGCTACTGAGGAATGGGCACACCCATTTTCTTGTTACTGGAGATGTGTACCGTAGAGATTCCATCGACTCAACTCACTATCCTGTATTCCATCAGGTTCTCTACCTGCAAACATATTTTTCTCTTGACATTGCAGATTGTTGTGTGGATTTATCCTTTAATGGTTTTCTTCCATACTATGTAGATGGAGGGTGTACGGGTCTTTGCTCCAAATGATTGGGAGGGTTCTGGTACTGATGCAACGTCACATGCTGCGGAAGATCTGAAGAAATGTCTTGAGGGTTTGGCACGACATCTATTTGGTATAAATCTGTCTCATCTAAATGAGTCATTATGATGCCAATAATTTACCATATAATTAATGGGATTGCAAACCAATAACGAGTCTTGGTGATTTGACTATGATTTACCATATTCATATCTATAGCGCAACCAATCTCTTGCTCTATGACTTCCTTACATCATTAGGAGTTGGTCCTAGAGGCCAGTTAGTAATTGTTCATATCGTCTTAGAAGTTTGGTGCGGTGATGGTTGTACTTTGTATAAATCTTTCTTGCTTCTTTCAATTTTCTTTAAAGAATAGATGTCTCAATTAGAACCTGATTTTAGGGCAGATAGTAATAGAATGCTGGAGCAGAGTGCAGACTGCTAAATAATAGGTCAAAGTTACTTTAAGAAGTTAAGAGTGCCTATCGAAGTTCTTATCTGATAGTATAATGTAGTTGATGGCTCCCCTTAAATTCCGGTAGATCAATGGACTAAGGAGGGGTCCAATGCTGCTGCTTTTCCATCTTGTATAGAGCTTTTAACTTGTTCTCTTCTTTAGAAACCATCTTTCTACTACAAAATTTACTTTTTCGTGAGGAAGATTTATGAATCTCCAGCCTAATCTTTCTAATTCTTCAGGTGGGGTGGAAATGCGCTGGGTTGACACTTACTTCCCCTTTACTAATCCATCATTTGAACTGGAGATATATTTTCAGGTATACTTTGCATTAGTTTATGACAGACTTATACATGCTTTTGTTTCTTCTATTTCCTCCTCTCCAGATGTCGAAGTCCAGAGTATTGTGCGAGTTAGTTTTGTGGTTTCATCAGATTGTTCAATAAGATACTATCAAATGTGTAGAAGAGTAAGATTGTATCACCTACTTAAACAATTTCTTTTACTGTGGCTCAAGAGTGTCAAGCATGCATTAGAAGCTCACATCTTATGCCAACCTCTAATTACGTGAGCTAGCTGTCGTTACTTTGAATTCAGTCAATAAGTGGATTTCTTCGTTGGAAATAGAAAGCAGGAAGATTAAGGATGTGTGCCGGCAAGGACTACAGGAAACAATAGCCAAACATTCAGGAAGAAGATAATATAATAACAAAAAAAGTAATCATCATTTCTTGGATTGGAGCGCTTGGCTATGGTTTTATTTGATATACAATATAATAGTAACTATACCATATATTATGTTCTACTCAGTGTAAAGTCCTTTACAGGACCAATGGATGGAAGTTTTGGGTTGTGGAGTGACAGAACAAGAAATATTGAAAAGAAGCGGTAAAACAGACAATGTTGCTTGGGCATTTGGGCTTGGATTGGAGCGCTTGGCTATGGTTTTATTTGATATTCCAGATATTCGACTGTTCTGGTCAACTGATGAGCGGTTCACTTCTCAAGTAATTTCTTCTTCTGTCCTGTTTTCATTTTTCACCTTGTTCTGAATTTTCAGCTACTTCTTTCCACCTCTCTCTCTCTTTTTTATCACCAGTTCAGATTTTGCTAGCTTTCGGTAACATTTTCTTGATCATGATGTAGTTTTCTAGCGGCCGGCTCGGGTTGAAGTTTAAGCCATTTTCCAAGGTAGGACTTGTTTACTAATGTTTATCTAATGTGGTTTTCAAGCATTTGAAGAATCCAACTCTTATATGTGTTTTGAACATTTCATTTTTCAATAAGTGCATAACATTTTGTTTGAAGAATGCACTCAAGGGGTCCATTTGAGTCTTTGACTGCACAATAATGTTTGTGGATCTTTTAGTGTTTATGATCTTGTTCAAAAGACTTAAGCTCCTTAATTTTTGCAGTATCCACCTTGTTATAAAGATATGAGTTTCTGGATCAGTGATTCATTTACCGAGAACAATCTCTGTGAAGTTGTTAGAGGAATTGCTGGAGACCTTGCCGAGGAGGTATGTCCACGTGATGGTTCTACTTACTGCCAAATTCAACTAATAGATATGAGGGGTCCTTCATTAATGTGTTGTGTTACAAGTTTTTGGTAGAATAGATGAGATGCACCTCAAGCTGGTTCGGACACTAATGTTTTAAAAGAAAAGTTAACATTTAATCTATTTTGTTGGGGCACGTCTACTGTTAGGATTTTATTGAGGGACATTCACACTCGTGCAATGGTCATTAAACATTCTGCTTACATGAGCTCCATTCCTCCATAGAAATGGTGATTGCTTGCCCCGACACTACAGTTATTACAAAAAAAATCAAGAGATAAAGGATCTAGTTTTGGCTTTGAACTTCTCTCGTTTAATGGTCCATGGATATACCCCAATATTTGAATTCTTGAGTGTCTATTCCAGATTATTCTGCTAGTTTTCCCGGTTATTTGAAATGTTTCCTCTTACTCGACCAGTTTTATGGGCCTATTCATTGATATCATTAGTTCATTTCTCCAAAGTAAGGTATTCCGAGTCTTGTACTTTATCTTAAGCTTTAAGTTAAGTGATTTCCATGTCATACCCTGGTGTTAGAGCTGAGTGATGGTTTTCCTAGTGAAGCCAAACACCACAGGTTTGGCCAATTTTACAGTAGGTTTATAGGGTCATGTTTGTAACACGAGTTTGTGTGGTAACTAACTCTGGTATATAAGTGGAGAAGGGTAGAGAGGCATACTCACTCATCCTCTGACCCAAAGGGTCGGCTCTAGACTGATTTCTCAGTCATCATGTACTTCATGTAGTGACTTGTGTTTGTAACATGAGTTCGTCTAATGACTGTTGCTTCCGTTTCTACTACTGTCAGGTGAAATTGATCGACAACTTCACCAATAAGAAAGGAATGACGAGTCATTGCTATCGGATAGCTTATCGGTCCATGGAACGTTCACTTACAGACGAGGAAATAAACGATTTGCAGGTAACCCCTCTTTCAAATGAATCTCTACCATCTTTCTCCTACCATTACTAAATGTCTTTTTGTGTATTTGAATGCAGTGGAAAGTGAGAGAACAGGTGGAAAACAAGTTAAAGGTTGTCCTAAGATGAGCTATTTTCAATTGTTTGTTTTTTCCACCTGATTTTGTAGCTTACAACATGTAGTTAATTTACCTGAATTTTATTTTACATTTATATGTCACACTTTTTTTTTTACACTATTTTGATTGTAATAGTAGATTATGCTTATTTGCTGTCATTTGGAGTTTTGAGGCCAATATGTCAAGGCAGTACATGAAGGGGTTGTTTGGTTGATTGTATTGGAATAATAATTAGTATCAAAAGTGAAACCATTCTATTTTGGTTCTTCTTTATGGATGATCAGAAATTTTCCTATTATTTTTTCAAGTGAGATTTCGATATAGAAGGATCTCTCTATTTCTTCACCGTAGCTTCTCACATCATTTGTCACATGGGAGAGTTATATATGAGTGATGTTTACCATTCCATTATTCTCACACAAATTCTTTGATGACTTATCAACTGTTTTGCTTGATGAATAGTTTCACAAAATGAAGACGAATCAAAATAACGTCCAATCTTATTGCTAGATTGAATGAATAGAAAATGGATATATGAAGTTCCTTCTCTTTCTTTGTGCAATTGAAAAACTAAACTACATTAATGCTCCCAACTCTTTTCCTCTCAAAAAACCCTTGTTATTTTTTATTAATTAATATATGAAATTAAATTAAATTAGATTAAATTAATATTTAGATATTCAGAAATTAAAGTCGTTCTTACTCCACAACTATAGGGCTTAATGTGTGTATACCCCAAATTCTTCAAATATTATTTGTGGAATTATACTTATTCATTTTGAATCTCTCGAAAAATGAAAAGTGACAAATATTTTGAGATTGAGAGTAGTTTTTTTTAGAAAAAGAAAAATTTATAAATTATTCGATGAACACGTGTCATATCGCAAGTGGACTATTTGCAAATTGCAAGTAGCTTATTCAGTTATGTATATAACTGTCATCCATTAGAACAATTTTACTTTTTCTTCTTCTTCTTCTCTCAGCTAAAACCCTAAATTCTTCTCAAAAAAATGGAATCGGAAAAACCCCAAAATCCATCTCCAATGGAACCACAAGAAGAAGGAAGCAACAAAATCTCCAAAAAAGAAGCCGCCAAGCTTGAGCGCCAGCGCCGCCGTCAAGAGGCAGCAGCCGCCGCGGCCGCCACTGCTGTCTCCACCGTCTCCATTGAAGAATCTGATCCACTTTCCGGAAACTACGGTGACGTAGAGCTGAACGATCTGCAATCTAAGGCCGTGACGGGTCGCAAGTGGACTGAAGTTGGGTCCGTCAAGCCAGAAATGAAGGACCAGGTTGTCTTGATTCGAGGGAGAGTACAGACGATTCGTCCCGTCGGGAAAAAGATAGCTTTTGTGGTTGTGAGGGAACGAGGATTTACGGTGCAGTGTGTATTGACTGTGAAGCCTGAATTGGTTAGTTCACAAATGGTGAAATATGCTACTAGTTTGAGCAAAGAGTCCATTGTTGATGTTGAAGGTGTTGTTACAATACCAGAGAAGCCAATTACTGGTGCCACTCAACAACAGGTAGATTTATTTCAAAAAAGGTTATTGCTTTATGCTTTTATAGTTCTTCTTGATACACTTGAGTCATATAATTTTAGGCCAATTCTCAAAGAAACTAAGTTGGTGTCACTTATATGAATCATTAAAAAAGATTGTTTTAGGTTGAGTCCTCAATTTTCCATTCCACTGGACCTGTTTTATTTCAATGCTCCCTAAATTATCTTTCAAACTCCCGTTTGGCCATAATTTTGAAGTTGAAAGTAAAAACTTGAAAATTTGGGTTTTTGGGAACATGAAGTTGTGTTTGGACATGCATTTTACTTGGAAGCTTTGTGTGTAGAAGTCCCAAAAACCAAAATTTGTTTGATCCAGTTTTTGGGAACTTGAAAATATTTAAAGTTCAGATTTCGAATTTCATGCCAAATATATATTTGAAGAGAACTTTTCAAAATGTATGACCAAAGTCTAGCTAAGACAGTGGATCAGGAGTAATACATAACTAAGTTCACAGGCAAAATATTTATATATATTTAGTGGATTTTTTAATGCAAATGTTGTTGGGTTCACGTGAACCCGTAGGTTAAAGGCTAGATTAGCCAATGTATATGACTCCTTAATATCCATTTGCTCCATTTGGACCCACTAATTCCAAACAGTAACAACTATGCCAAAATTCCAAATAAGTTGAGTTTGGCTATATGAATCATGCCAATAATTTGTCATTTAAGACAACTTAGGGTTCATATCACCAGAGCTTTTCTACATTTTAGTCTGACAAGTACCTCTTTAAACAAAATAATGATTCATGGCAAATGAGAATAAACAAGAGAAGATTAATAGTGGAGTTGCCTTATTATATGATAAACCTGATCTAAATGGTGCAGAAGAATCTTTGAATTCTTGTATATGCTGAGTATTTTGTTGTTTTTGGTAGTTCCTAAGTACTTATTAGTCTTTTTTATTTGCTTCAGGTGGAAGTTCAAATAAGCAAACTTTATGGTGTCAACAGGGCTGTGCCCACTCTACCGATTAATATTGAGGATGCTGCTAGAAGCGAGGTGGAGATAGAACAAGCTTTAGAGGTATATTCTTTTCTCTTCTCGAATTGGTTCATTGCTTTAATGAAATTTTAACATTGGAATTAGTTGACAATATATTTCAAGGGAAGTCATCAGCATTTCGCAGTTACCTTTTCAAAAATTGAGATTCCATTAAATTTCAAAAACTGGATTAATGCAGTCTATGTTCTTTCTATCCATTTGATCGTCTACCGACATCTTTCTATCAAGTGCAGAAAGGAGAGCAGCTTGTTCGTGTAAATCAGGATACTCGCTTAAACTTCAGAATACTAGACATGCGCACACCTGCAAATCAAGGAATCTTCCGCATTCAATGTCAAGTTGAAAATGTTCGTTATACTACCCGATATTTCCATTTCACCTATTTACTGTTTGAAAATGTCTATTGCAAAATATGTTTTATATTCTGTTTGGAGAAGAGAGAAGACTGTTGAGGACAGAAGACATTTAATTAGAATAGAGTGGAGACTGGAGAGAGGTGCCTTTGTGCATAATTTAGTGTATTTGGCTGGGAGAAATCAGTTGTGTGAGTGAGAATTTTGAATAAGGTACTGCATTGCCTGAAATACAGGGACCTATATAATTTGTTATAAACAAGATACAGTGAACTCTTTGGGGAATTTCTGGTACTTATTGTAATCCCTGAGAATGTAACTTGTATGCCATTACAACACCTACTCGGTGCTATAAAATATTGAATAAACTTCTCATTTATCCAAACACAAAATTTATAGTGACGTTATTATTAACAAGTCTTTTTAAGTTTAATGTTAGCTAACACCCAAGTGTATCCAACTGCATTTATTTGAATTACTTCATTTTGTGTTTGCTTTAATTTTCATCTTCTTTACACATCTGCATTATGCTTGTTATGAATTGTCATTTCATGAGGATTTAAGATTCAAAACTGGTAGCTTCATTTTTTCTTGAGATGTAGCCACAAAGATATATGGTAATGTTTTACCAATCTCTATCCACCGTACAATGGAATTAGTATCACTGTTTCTAGACATGGTGCCTTGGTGCATATTCCCTTGCTTGCACATTTTCACAATATCATATTCTTATTCTTGTTATATTTTTAATGTAGAAGTGATTCAGATTGTGGTTCCAGTCACTTTCTGGTGATAATAGAAGAAAACTTGTTAACAAAAAGAAAGAAGTTGCGAGATTGTTCCCTACATTTCTATTGAGTACTTGCAAACTATAAATGATGAGCTAATTTTCTACAGTTAAATACAGATATTCAGGCAGTTTTTGCTCTCTGAAGGATTTGTAGGCATCCACACTCCAAAATTGATTGGAGGGTCTAGTGAAGGAGGTTCAGCTGTTTTCAGATTAGATTATAAAGGTCAACCTGCATGTCTGGCACAGTCACCTCAACTTCACAAACAAATGGCAATATGTGGTGATTTTGGCCGTGTATTTGAAGTAGGCCCCGTCTTTAGGGCAGAAGATTCTTTTACACATAGACATCTGTGTGAGTTTACCGGTCTTGATGTTGAAATGGAGATCAAGGAACATTATTCAGAGGTATGGCATGCTAGAGCCTCTTAGAAAACTGCTTCTGCAAGTACAATATGAAGTGTGCTTTTATTTGGATATTACAATGTGAAGTCTACTTTTGCAGGTCATGGATGTTGTTGACCGCTTATTTGTGGCCATGTTTGATAGCTTGAATGAGAAATGCAAAAAGGAACTTGAAGCCATTGGAAGGCAATACCCTTTTGAACCTCTGAAGGTAACTAGGCTCAACTTCAGTGATCAGTATGCTACCTATGATTGCTTAACCTCCACAGATTGACTTGCTCTTTTATACATTCATATGCTTATTCTTGGAAATAGGGAAACCTTATTGCTTGTGGCAATGACTTGTATACCCACGAGAAAGTTACTTAAATAGCAACTTGTATTTTTCTGCAGAGGTAGTAACTATTTGTTTGATTGACAATGCAGTATTTGCGAAAGACCTTACGACTTACATTTGCAGAGGGGATTCAAATGCTAAAGGTAAATGCTTGTTGTAGAAATTTGCTGTTTCCTGAAGAAATCATTAAGTTGTCATGCTAAGCTTCACAGGCAAGCATTCTGTTATTATCATCTTCTCTAGTGCTGAAGAAACCGAACCATCTCGAGTGCAAAAGTAGCATAAATTTAGGGAAAAGGGATTAGGGAACATGAAGAGTAAACAATTTGACAATGGGCTATGGTTGCACACATAAGTTCTAAACTGATAATTAAGTTCTATTCATCTGCGTGCACATCGTGAGTTTCCTTGCCAATTGAGTCCCAACTAATAATTTTGCAGGCAATTGCATCAGTTTTGTCAAAATATTGTAACTGCGCCCCCAGGGCTTAATTCAAGTGGCAAAGGTTGAGGGTCTTGTGAGTTGTGACTTAGGTCACAGGTGCGAGCCCTGCATCATGCGAACTAAGTTTGATATTTAAGTAGAGTAGGGTAGATTTGTGATGCACACTATTCCCGAGTTCTGAAGGACATTTGATCCTAAAGGTTGGCCCCAAATGGATTTCTTGGTCATCCAAAAAAATGGTTGTAATTGCACATAGCCGAAGTGATAGGTTATGGGGGAAACTGCTGGGCTCTCCCTTCTGTTCCCTGTTTCACCCCCATGCCCTGGATGTCAGTCTCTTGGGGAAGAAACTTGCTGTTTCCCTTCCCATTGTTGTCCCTATTGTGAGTCTAACCTTTTCATGCTCTTCTGCTTCACAGGAAGCTGGTGTTGAAGTTGATCCTCTTGGGGACCTAAATACAGAATCAGAAAGAAAGCTTGGGCAGCTTGTTGCGGACAAGTATTTAATAACTCCTCTACCCAACCACAAAAACTCTCTTCTTCCAATTCACCTTTTCTTTCTTGCTTTCCTAATATGAATGATTGTTGTGTGTTAATTTTCTGTTTTTTTTTCTTCAGGTATGGAACTGAATTCTATATACTTCACAAGTACCCACAGGCTGTTCGTCCATTCTATACAATGCCTTGTCATGACAATCCATCTTACAGCAATTCTTTTGATGTCTTTATCAGAGGTATTTAAGTTGTGAGTTTCTTAATATTGTGAGAAAATTATTTTATTCTCTTTTGATGGGTAAGATGTGATTTCATTCAAATGTTCCTAATGCCAAATATGTATTGTGAGCAGATGGATGTTTAATATTTTGAGTGAAGTATGGTGCGTTTAGGTAGTACTTTTTTTCATTTCTTAAAAAAAGGAACCGCTCTAAAAAAATTCAATTTTTCTTTAGTGTCCATTGTTGTGCTCAAAATTCAGCTTTTCTTGACATTTAGCTCTAGGTTGGAATGTTTTAGTTCTGAACATGTTCGTCCAATTTGTTGGCTAGGACATGCTTTTTTATCTTGAGAAACGGGAATGTGCTGACTTGAGTTACGTCATATATACCCTCTTGGTTGCTGGAGAGTGGAGTGTGTTTTTCTTGACCTATTGCATTAGGTGGAACACTCCCATTCCTCGCGAACCTTTCCGCTTTTGTTATGGAATTATGTTTTTTTTCTTCAAGGAAAAAATAACATGTTTGCTGACATTTCCCCTCTCTTTTGTGAGGCTTTCTTTCAGTGGATCCATTAGGTTGCATGTTTGCAGTACCTCAATTTGTATTAGCTTTCTGGTTCTAGAAATTTAAAGGAGAAAGTGACCGACAGTTCTGATGCAGTGAAACATATTTTGTGTGATTGGAAATAATGTTTATTCCCTTTTTTCAATTGAAAAGGTGACATAATTACTTCTTTTGATTGCCTTTTTGGTAGGGGAGGAAATTATCTCGGGAGCTCAGCGTGTCCATGTTCCTGAATTCTTGGAAAAACGTGCCAGAGAGTGTGGAATTGATGTGAAGACAATATCAACATACATAGACTCTTTCCGGTATTTCTCTTTGTGATTCAATTTGTCTTCTATATTTGAAAAGCTTCAGTCAAATCCAGAAATTGTTCAAAAAGAAATTCAAAAACTTCAGTCAATATTTAGTCAACTGATAATCTTTTGTGTGCCAACAACGATAACCATATAAAGTACCTCTAATTGGTTTTTAAGTGAGCATATAGTATGAAAATTCTTTGTTCTATCAGTGCATAAAAGTTAAAACTCTCTTCTCAATCATCAAGGATCGTTTTTTTTTAAAATTAAACGAAGAAGACTTTTATAATTGAATGTTTTGTGTGGCTTTATTTAGCCTGTAGGTCGTTAATACTAAATTCAATGTTCCATTATTTTCTTTGCTTGAACATACAGTTTAATCAGCGCTGGGTGAAGGTTTTATTTTTGAAAGGAACAGCCAATAAGTCTATAGGATCAAGGCCATAGAGCCATTTTGGAAAGGGAAGTGAGACGTATGTCGTGGCCATGCAACTTTTTCTTTGTAGGGTGTGAATTCAGCCATTTTCTGTTGCATCTTCCATGTGTTTCATACTTCAGTGCTTATGGAATCTGTGAGGAATCAAGTTTATATTTCAGAATTTAGGTAAACCTAAGCTTAGAAACCACTGTGAGATTCTTGGACTTCGTAAGTCTGTGAGATTGATGTCATCAATGAATTCAAGCCAAGTTTTTGGCTACTTATTCTCATGTCTTGCCAATTATGCCTGCTCAGATCATCATGCATTTGCTGTAGATATGTTTGCAATGGTAACTTATGTATAGAGGATCGTCAGTTTATTAATGTAAAAGATCACTGAATATATATTGAAAGTTGGTGTTAGAATATCAAAGGTTGGACCTATCAAGTTTAAATCTTGCATCCATTTCTGCTAATATCTGTACCTGATTTTGTGTTTTGCCTGTTGTGAAGGTATGGTGCACCTCCCCATGGTGGATTTGGAGTTGGATTGGAGCGCGTGGTGATGCTTTTCTGTGCTCTCAATAACATTCGCAAGACATCACTTTTCCCTCGCGACCCACAAAGGATTGCCCCATGATTTGTTACTTTTTTGAACCTTTTTCTGTTTCTGTTTCACTAAAGCTGGTATTTGTTCATGTCCTAGCATGAAAACAATAAGTAGGCGACTGATTGTTCTTAAAACTCTCCATTCTGGGGTTACTCGAGAAACATGAATTTCAGAGTTTATATACGACTACGTATGATCATCTATGTCTTGTCTACTTTTATTTGCTTTTAATGGATTTCACTAAACCCCACAAGTCTTTGGGAAGGCATAACTTGTGAAGTGTGGGTTAAGTGTATGCCATGGATTCAAATCCTTTATTCATTCAACAAAGTTCGAACTGTGTTGGCCAAAAGAAGCCAATTTTATCATCTCATATCTTGTTGACTAGAAAAGTTAACAGGGAACATTGTTATTGATTCCTTCCACTTCTAAATTACAGCAATTGATTTCACCATTGAGCAATGTGTGGACTATTGACACATCAACTACAATCACATAATGAGATATAAAAGAACATTTTATCCATTTCCAGAAATCCAATTCAAATGAATGGTATACTGCAGCTCATTTATTTCAAAACATGAAGTTCTTATCCGTATAGACATCAAAACATGAAATTCTTAAGCGAATAAGCTCACTAGATAATGGAAGTGACTGTCATTGTTATGAATTATCCAAAACTTAAACGAGCTGACCAGAAGTCGTACATTTAACCACAGGCCAACACAGTCTAAACGAAGAGCAAACTTGAGGCTAGTCTGTTCCTTCATTTAGCCTGGGGGTGAGATGCAATGAAAGCAACAGCTAGATCAATGGAGCTAATCTTATCAGCTTCATTGTCAGGAATCTCAAACGCAAACTCTTCTTCAAGGGCCATAACAATTTCCACAGTGTCTAAACTATCTAAACCAAGATCATTCTGGAAGTGGGCATTTGGAGTAACCTGCAGGTGTAAATACAAAAAGAACATGCCTCAGTGTAACAGTAAAGACTAAAGAGAATGTTAACAACCTAAATTAATCTAAAAGCAAAGCCACATTCAAGACTAACTAGGACCAAATAAAAAGTATACCATGATATCGTTGGGTTATAGGTACCATAATGGACAAAGTAAGCTATATCATTTAAAACCTAAGCATGAGGAGTAAATCAAACAACAGAACGTAATATCAAGATCTCTCCTTTAGATACTGAAACAACCATCGGACATGTGGGTTTAAACACAACCTTAGTAGTGCTGCTAAATGCTAATTCCCAAAAACAAAAAAAATTTAATCAACCATGTTCCTTGCACACAGAGAGAGTTCCTTGGTAAAGGTCAACAAATTCATTATAAAATCTTTGTTCTATTGGCACTAAAAGCTCTGGTTAACTCACATAGGGCACTTTTGCCAATTTGCAAGAGAACTTAATAAGAAGCCGTTTATACAATAAGGTCAGAATATTTTCAAATAAATTCAGCACAAACAAGACATCCTTGTGGCATCTCAGATAGAAAAAACCTGGCAAAGGTAGACACCCTAGCATTCCAGGTATTTACCAAGAGTCTCCATCTTATGGCTATTAAGTAATTCGAAGCAATCCTTTCTACCAGCTGAATGAAAAAATATGGGATGGAGGAACAGGCATTGCTTCAACTCTGATAAATTCGGGATTTAGGCATAGAATATGGGATAAAGAAAGATGCATCATTAAACCATAAGGTTCATGCTTATATTGCATATTCAAATTGCAGAATGCAGCCAAGCTGAAAAGGAGGAATCATAAGGAGTTTTTGACTCTTTTTTTTAAAAAAAATTGTTAACTATTAGGAGTTTTTGACTTCTCAAACATGTCATCCACATTTGACTCTAAACTTGCTTATCTTTATTTTTACTTCGATTTACTTCCATTTTTTCTTTTTCTTTCTTCATAAATTGAGTTATTGTTCCTACTTTCCCTGCTTCCAAACGACCCTATAGTCAGGCGACTTCTATCTAAAAGGTTAAATAATCAAACAATCAAATCCACGGCATTACTAAATAGTTGCATTGGCTATATGAAGCCTCTAAATTCATTATGCTCTATCTAGACTCATTTCATCGTGTGCTTAGGTAGGGCCACGTATTAATCGGAACTCGCACTATCATTCCGCTGGCATCCACACATCCCCAACTCTCCTTTATGCGCATGCAGACTATGTGAAGCTCACATGTGTAGAGTCTATATGTAAAAATATAACCCCAAAAAGAAATTGTACAGTGTGTATTCATTTCTAGCTCAAAAGCAAACATCAGTTTGCCACAAATCAAAAGAACTAGCAAGCACATAAATAGACAATACATAAGCATCCGAATATGAATGTAGCAAACTCTCACCAGAGTCTAAAACAAGCCTTCCCACATGCCTAAAACTGATTTAACCAAAAAAACGAACAAGAAGCTCACATCTTTCTAATCCAATGTAGCAAACTCACAATATAAAGTCTAAAACAAGCCTTCTTCCATGCCCCGTACTGATTTAACCAAAAAACCAACAAGAAGCTCATATCTTTCTAATCCAATGTAGCAAACTCACAATAGAAAGTCTAAAACAAGCTTCCCCTATGCCTAAAACTGATTTAACGAAAAAAACAAACAACAAGCTCAAATTGTTCAAGTCCAATGTAGGCCGTAGCAAACTCGCAATAAAAAGTCTAAAAAGAAGCCCTCCCTCATGCCCAACACTGATTTAACCAAAAAAAAACAACAAGCTCATATCTTTCAAGTTCACCGTAGCAAACTCGCAATAGAAAGTCTAAATCAAGCCTTCCCCCATGCCCAAGACTGATTTAACCAAAAAAAAAAAAAAAGAAGTTCATATCTTTCTAATCCAATGTAGCAAACTCCCAATAGAAAGTTTAAAACAAGAATTCCCCCATGCCCAAAATTGATTTAACCAAAAACTCCAACAACAACAACAACATACCCAGTGTAATCCCACGAGTGGAAACCAAAAACCTCCCCACAACAAGCTCATATCTTTCTAATCCAATGTAGCAAACTCCCAATAGAAAGCTTAAAACAAAAACTAACCAAACACCCAAACACGACAAGCTAATATCTTTTCAAATCCTTGACCTTGTAACAACTAAAATCAATCAATACATCATAAACAAAAAACCAACACATTCTATCCCAGCTCATTTCATTCTAATTAGCAAACAATTTCTTGCTTCACTACAAACCAAATAACAATAATCTAATTCAAAATATTGGGAAAAAAAACCTTTGATGGGTCGAGCTTTGGGAAGTTCTTGACACAACCAATGACACGATCTGTCACTTCAGACTTATCAAGAAATGACCCCCTAACTTCCTCTGAGAAGTGACGTTTGAGCAAATGGGCAAATGGGGTCCCAATAAACCTATGATTTTGCAATTGTAGTTGTTGTGGAAAACGAGATTCAACTCTAAGGTACTTCAACAATGCGTTCTTGGCCGCCATTGAAAGAGAGAAGTGAAAAGAGGGTATAAAGAAATTGTCTTGAAGATGGCTAAATAAAAGGTAAATAAATGAATAAAATCCTTTTTGGAAAATTTCTTATTTATAAATTATGGATATTTTTATAATTAGTTTTTGTTGGTGTAATATACTACAAATATAATAAATTACAGTTGGAATTAAAATGACAAAAAAAGCATAAACAAATATTTAGGTTGAGGCGCGAATATCTCGCCCACATTACTACCCCATTCTACCAATTGATTATATGGAAGATTTCTTCACCTATAAATAGTGGTGTTTCTTCATTTGTGAAGTATATGTCAAAAAAGATGAGAAGTGTGGAAAAATATTGTAGTGTGTAGTAAAAGAGAGAGTTGAGACAAAGAAAATATTTTAAGTCTTCAACTATATTCACTATACAAAAGAGAGTAATTATATGTTGAAGAAGGTGTTCTTGTGTGAGCTTTGGACTCGTCAACTAATCCGGAGTTGCTTGAGTTGTACGATGTTGTTGGGTTGTTGTATTCTGGAGGGACAAATCAAGAGTATTACTGCTGGATCGGTGTAAATTATGCCGCAGTGGGCTTTAATCTCCTTAAGTTTTGTCATTTTAATTCCAACTGTAATTTATTATATTTGTGGTATAGTACACCAACAATATCTTTCTCATTTATTCAGAAGTTGATTCGAGGAAAGTGTTTGGTCATGCCAAGACATATATAACCTATTAATCTACGAGTTGTATTCAACAAATATAAGCTATAAATGTTTGATCATGTTACAACATAGATATGAGCTGTTGAATTAACCTTTTAAAAGATATTTTCAGGCTTTGAATTAATCTAAATAAATGTGATTTATAAATGGTATTACAAAAATAAAGCATCTCTAATACAATTTACGAATTGTATTCAATAAACATGATTTATAATTCATATTCAATTAATAGAGTTATAAATCAAATTTAATTTAAAAATACTTTAATAATGCATTCTTTGTTGACATTGAAAGAGAGAGGAGATGAGGGAGATGTGAATGATGGCACAAGAAGGCAATAGGAGTATTATGCTCTTTAACACATAACTCGCATTGGTCAAATGCGATTTACAGGTAAAAAAAAAAAAACTCAAATGGATACATTTTTATTTTTGGAATTTTTTATTTTATAAATTAGGAATATTTTTATAACTAAATTTGATTTCCATTATTTTTCTATATTTCTAATTTATCTAGGTTGATTCAAGAAAAGTGTTTACGATATAGAGAAGTCAACCACGAAATTAACTTATTAGCTTATCGATATTAGATTGTAGTATTAACAGTTGGTGAACGAATCACAATTTTATAGTTAACGATTTATCAAATTTCTTATTGATAAACCGCTAATCCATTAAAATCATCGTAGTTACATTTTCATTGTAAGTATATTCATTAAATAAATGCTTATGTGTATGCATTTTCAAAATTTAGACTTCCGTATATTTTCTCAATGTGCTTTAAAGTTTTAGAATTATCCGCTTAAGTAGGACTAGAAAAAATATTTTATTTGATAGGAGATCAATATATTTATGAGTAAAAGTAAAGAAGGGAAATAAAAAATGTTTAAATCAATACACTACACGATAACCGTCTTTTAATTACTAATTTGATACCGAACCAATCGTATCATATTGATTGGCTATAGATTAATATATTTAAAATTCGATACCCAATAATTAAACTGTTATACTCCTATAGTTATCTCCATTCAATAAGCAACCCTAACACGAAGTGTATCATCAATTTCTTATGAGAAAAATATTGCTACACCCTTTCTTTTCATTTCTTCCGCGATTTGCAAAAGTGAATTTATTTTTCTGAAAATCGCAATTTTCAATGATATATTAGATTGAATTATTTTGGTTACATACATTTCAAGCGAATCATAATATTTAGATAAACTTTACTAATATTACTAATTTTATATGTGCAATAAAATTTATTCATATAATTAATATTAACTAATTTGAGATTGAGGTAGCAAATTTATTGTTACTTGTTGCAATTTTAATACACTTATTTGCAATTTAAGTATGGATGTCATGTGATTTGATCTATAATCATTTAATTATTTTTAAATAAATCTAAAAGTTCCCAATAAGTGGACTTTAGGACCTAATAGAATGTACTAGAAGGAAAACTCGTTGGTCATAACGATGTGTCCTTCTTTGATTGGATAGTACTTTAGAAAAAAGTCAAATAGATAAAAATATTCGTTCTTATTTTATTTGTTTGACAAAGTTTAATTTGAGACATAATAATTAGAAGAAAAAAAGGACGTTTCAAATTTTTACTTCACGCTCTTCATCTTAATTTATATGGTATAATTTGATGTTTTAGATTAAGCAGTTTAATTCAGATCGTTAGTTTGGACATAAATTTTTATGCTTCTGAAAATAAAATTGCTTATTTTGAAAACTATGCAAAAGTACTGTCAATTATAATAATTCACAATTCAAACATATATATACGGTAAAAATAAGACTTGTTTGAATCTTAAAATTAAAAGATGTTATATAAATAGTAATATTTTTCCCTCCTATTTGATTAATCACATTAAATTATTATTAGTTGAAATGCACGTATTTAATAATTTTATGTAGAAAATGTATTATACTTGCAATATTTGAAATTATATTAATATCAAGTATGAGTAATATAGTACAAAACACAAGAATACGTGATGGAACAACTAATAATTATGATCTATATTTTTCTTGTAATTATTCACAAGTAAATATATCAAAATTGCATGTTTTAATTAATTGAAGTCAAATATATTAAATGAGATATCAAAAACGAGAATAAAGATATTA
The DNA here is from genome assembly GCA_029582685.1 of Solanum piurae. NCBI lineage: Eukaryota > Viridiplantae > Streptophyta > Magnoliopsida > Solanales > Solanaceae > Solanum > Solanum piurae. Next base: position 32,175 of record JAJOOO010014358.1, on the reverse strand, counting down.
TTAATACCTGAAACAATTATATTCAAAACTCATGATTTTGAATATATTATAATAGTTATATTACTATAAACAATTACCATTAGAAGTGAAATAAAAAATTATTTTCAATACAAAAATATATTGTTATTTTTTAAACGGACTAATAAAATAATACTCTAATAATTTTAAATAAACTTGAACAAGAGAACAGGGTGATTATGTAGTTAAAGGAAATTTCAAGGTCTAAATCTTAAAACCAACTTTCTATAATTATTCCAATGACCACAGAATTCCCACATTGGGCAAATGGCTCTTTCCAAGAATGAAAAAAGAAAAAGTCTACTACTAGTCTTCTCAGTTGAATCATTTCTACTAGTTTTGTTACTGTTTTCAATTATCACATCTTCATTATCTGAGATCTTCTTTGAAGAACAATTTGATGGTACTAATAGTTGTTTTCTGCTTCTTTTACTGGCATTTCATAGTTAGTTTTGAGGAGTCTCTAGTTTTGAGCTTGTTGTTCCATTTTTTATGTGAGTAGTATGTAGAGAATCAATTTTTATACACTTTTGTTTAGACCCCATAATTTTTCTTTGAATGAATTGTTCATTTGGTTGTTCAATTTCTGCTTCTGTTTGTGGTGCTTCATAGTTTAAGTTTTGAGCTTGTTGTTCCATTTTTTATGTGAGTAGTATGTAAAGAATCAATTTTTATACACTTTTGTTTAGACCCCATAATTTTTCTTTGAATGAATTGTTCATTTGGTTGTTCAATTTCTGCTTCTGTTTGTGGTGCTTCATAGTTTAAGTTTTGAGCTTGTTGTTCCATTTTTTTTTATGTGAATAGTATGTAAAGAATCAATATTTAGACACATTTGTTTAGACCCCAGAATTTTTCTTTAAAGGGATTGTTCATTTGGTTGTTTAATATCTGCTTCTGTTAGTGGTACTTCATAGTTTCATATTTGAGCTTGTTCTTCCTTTTTTTCTGTGAATGATATGTAAATAATCAATTTTTAGACACTTTTGGTTAGACCCATAATTTTTCTTTATTGTTCATTTTGTTGCTTAATCTCTGCTTCTGTTAGTGGTACTTCATAGTTTCATTTTTGAGCTTGTTGTTCCATTTTTTCTGTGAATGGTATGAAAAGAATCAGTATTTAGACCCCACTGGGTGTGTTGTTGTTGTTGTTGTTTTACTGTGATCATACACTGCTTAATGTTTGTTTTATTTTTTTCCATATTGGATTATTTTAAAAGATGATTGGCAGAGCAGATGGGTGAAGTCTGACTGGAAAAGGAGTGAAGGGAAAGCAGGCTCCTTTAAGCATACAGCTGGGAAATGGGCTGGTGATCCTGATGATAAAGGTTCGACTCGTAACAGTTTTTTGGAAGTCTTCATGTGTGTAAAACAACTTAAACAACATAGTTTCATACTTTGCTTAGTGTATTGCAATATATATAATGACTTGTATAGTTTTATGTTAAGATATGTCTTGAGACAAAACTAGTAAATACTGGGATTGTGTATGCTAAGATGATTCATTGTGTACATGGTGCAAATATTTGACTTGCTTTTAGCTTTAGTTCTCTGTTCTTTTAGGGGCATATTTGTTTCTGACCATGGGGAACTTACTACATATGATTGTGATTTGTGATTTTGTAGGTATTCAGACGTCAAGTGATGCCAAACATTTCGCCATCTCTGCTAAGATACCAGAATTTAGTAACAAGAATAGAACATTGGTTGTACAGTACTCTATAAAGCTTGAGCAAGACATTGAATGTGGTGGAGGTTACATAAAGCTTCTCTCTGGATATGTCAACCAGAAGAAATTCGGGGGAGACACTCCTTACAGGTTTTTCCTCACTACCTTTTGCATGTGAACTTCCTCCATCTCATTTTAAGATATCCCGTAACTGCGAGAACATTTGGAGTTGCTTAGGCATGATTTCATAAGATCTGCTTGTGTGCTGTCAATATTTTGTCTCACAGTCCCAGCTTTTGGTTTCTGAAAAATGGGGAATACACACATTGTTTCTGATGTTAAATATGTTCCTTTTATGAGATTGAGTAATCATCTGCCTGAACGTATTTCTGTAAAATGTCACTCCTTAGCCCCAACTTTTACTTTTATTTGAAAGTGCACTAAGACAGCATATCGATGACCTTAATTAGTAAAAAGGGTTGTGACTTGTGAGTTCAGATACACATCTAACATTCATCAAATTTCAGTTTTCCTATTTTCCTGATTAGTAAGCGGTTGTGAGTTTGGATACACATCTAACACTGGTCAAATTTCAATGATCAGTATCTGTAACTGAGTAGTTACTGTAAATTGGTTGAAGTATATAGTTGTCATAGTAGTTTGTTTACATGGTATGCACTTATTCCACTTTAATTTACAGAAAGTCTTTGTTTCTGCAGTATGATGTTTGGACCGGATATCTGTGGTACACAGACTAAGAAACTTCATGTTATACTTTCCTACCAAGGCCAGAATTATCCAATCAAAAAGGATCTACAATGTGAAACAGACAAATTAACCCATTTCTACACATTCATTCTTAAACCTGATGCATCATACAGCATCTGGATTGATGGCCGAGAAAGGGATTCTGGAAGCATGTATACAGACTGGGATATCTTTCCTCCTCGAAAAATTAAAGATGTAAATGCGAAAAAGGTATTTTAGGAAAATGTTGAACTTGTTTTTGCCTCTAAACTCAATTTGTTTAACTACTCTGTAAAGATTTCTGATATTTGTCTGCTCATTAACGGCTTATTTAACTGCCATTGCTTATAGCCTGCAGATTGGGATGATAGAGAATATATAGAGGATCCAAATGAGGTCAAACCAGAGGTAGTTCATACTGCACATTTGGTCAGTTTTTTCAGTTTCTTAAGCTTTGAGTTGGTTTTTGAAATTTTCTTGTTACTACTTTTTATTCCAGGGATATGAATCTATTCCAAGAGAGATCCCTAACCCAAAAGCTAAAAAGGTTAGTTCAGCTGGCTTTAATGTACACTATCATAATATCAGCTGTGTTATGGATGAGGTTTTGAAGTTACTGCTTCTGAGATGTGGTTATTCTGAAAAGACTCTTTTCTTTAGTTCTATTATCAACTTTTTATTCCTTGACAGTGAACTTTCTATTCTTGTTCACCGTCCTGAATATTTTCATTCATATGTAGTTTGGTCAAATAATTTCTCTTATATCACTACAACCATTCTTGTTTTTTTGTATAACTAACTTAATTCCACAAGTGATGTACTCGTCGGTCAATGGTCATCACTGTCTTAGCAGGTTTCCTTACTTCCTCATCCTCACTTATAGAAACATAGTGGGAAGTGTACACATGCTTCATTATCCTTTCATATGTTGTCATCATTTGAGATACGTTAGAGGCCTGCTTGCACCAATGAGCTTACATCTTGCAAGTTTTAAGCTAAACTTCCAAAGTTGCTTTCTTTTTTTAGCCTGATCACTGGGATGATGAAGAGGATGGCATCTGGAGACCACCAAAAATTCCTAATCCAGCATATAAGGGTCCATGGAAACGAAAGGTATGTGAAACTCATTCTGACTACTAATTCTGGAGCTTGAATTCTTCAAGTTGTAACTGGAATATCTACTTAGCAAGTGTATCTTATGTCCCAGAAAGTAAAGAACCCTAACTATAAAGGTAAATGGAAGACCCCTTGGATCGACAATCCAGGTAATGAATGTATGCATTTGTATTGAGATGCATTTGAATACGCCTTGCCTATGATATGATGTTCTATCATATTGTTAGAAATCCATTCTGATCTCTCTTTCTTTCTCTCTTCAGAATTTGAAGATGATCCTGATCTCTATGTGCTGAGGCCTATCAAATATGTTGGAATCGAAGTTTGGCAGGTAAGATTAGTAGTCTGAACTAGTATAATGTTGTCTTTTCACACTCTATGAAGTTAGAATGGGTGATTTCAGTGGCGGATTTAGAGCAAACCCAACAGGTTCATGGGAACCAGTTGTTATATTAAGAAATCCACTAAATATCTGTAGATATTTGAATGTAAACCAAGTTATTATTGTATATTAATTTGATATCGTAGGAGCCCGTGAACTTCATGTCATGAATCCGTCCCTGGGTGATGTACTGTTGTGTTTTGTCATTGGCTGCAGGTCAAGGCAGGTTCTCTATTTGACAACATACTGATATGTGATGAGCCCGATTATGCAAAGAAAGTGATTGAGGAAGTCTTTGCTAATAGGGAGGTCTGTCCTTGATCCCTTATCCTATGTTATCTGGTGCTAGCTTATTGCTTCTTTAACACTCAGATTTCTTGTCATAAATATCTGCAGGCTGAAAAGGAGGCTTTTGAGGAGGCAGAGAAAGTGAGAAAAGCAAAAGAGGAAGAGGTTGATATCATGTTTTCATTTATTTAAGGCGTAATACATGAACAAACACTCAAACTTGACCTCAGTTGGCAAGTAAGAACTCTACCTTTGAGTATGCACATCTAGACACCATGACCTCAACTCGTCTCCACTGTGTCAATTAAACACTCCAACTTACAAAATGATCATCTAGACACCTCCAAAATTTATATGTCACGTCAACATCGGATGTCCACATACATGGTGGGGACGAGTTGGAGTGGTAGTTGCCATTGAGATCAAATGAGGTGTCTAGATATGCACTCTCAAAATTGAAGTACTTGCTAGGGAGGCCAAGTTTGAGTGTTCGTTTATGTATTATGCCGTTATTTAAAATATTGTGTCTTTTCGGGTACAAGTGCTAAAATAGCTGGAATTTTCAGGAAGCCCAAAGAGCAAGAGAAGAAGGTGAAAGGAGGAGAAGAGAAAGAGATGGAGATAGGGGTAGGGACAGGCACAGAGATAGAAACAAGAGGGTAAGTTTTTCACATGTCTCTGAACTCAACATGCTCTATGCTTTTCCCTTTCAGTTTTCTGCCATCATTTACTCACTTGTTCCCTTGCACAATTTCTTTCTAATTTTGTTGTAATCCCTTCCTCGTTCGGGATAGTAGCTACTCGGATTTCAATTTCTATGACTATCTTTCTTCATGTTTAACTTCTTTCAATTTACCTTTGACAAACTTATCTTTCTTTTGTTTACAAATTTCAAACTCAAATAGCTTTAAAGCTAAGAAATCGTAAGTTGCCCCCGACTTATGGCTTTGGCTTGCTCAATAAGCATTAATCAGAACCAGTAGGAGCTTCTGGCCACTGATTTTTGTTCATGCTAACCAGATTCAATACAACAATAAAAATTTAGTTTCAATGATAATCTTGAAGTAGTCATTATGCCATTTTGTTATGCTATGCCCATCTCTCTTATTTTGCTCAGTAATTCTGTCTGTTGAAATATAGTGTCTAACTTCTCTGTCAAATTTATTGTTTTGCAGCGCTATCGCCGTGATTATGATGATGACTATCATGTAAGCTCTGAATAAACTGTTCTTTTTCTTCCAACTCTCTATCCCCGACCGATTCTCCAAAAAGCTGCTGCACCTGTGTCGGATTGTCCAAAAATACACTACTTTTTGGAGAATCCGATAGACGCCATGTGGCATTTCTGAATAGACTGAGCAACATAGAAAAAAATAATAAATCTTTGTAGATTCTCTTTATAATGCATAGCACACATGTTTTCTTGTACCATTGATGATGTTGGTACTCTTTTTTTTTGTTGCAGGATGAACTTTGACTTGGTGTTAAAGGCCACACTACATCTTCCATTGTTGAGACAGAAAGATGGTTCCATTCATTTGGGCTTTGTGTGTTCTTCTTGTTGTATTTTACTCTTAACAGTAACTTTATTTTTGCATAGTGGAATGTGTTAGGCTCAAGTCAAGACAGATTGTACTATTTCCATCTTATTTAACTTTTTTGGCAAAGCAAAACATGGCTCAATATTTGAAAATCCTGTTTGATTCTCGAGTTGAGGGTCTATCAGAAAATCGCTCTACCTCACAAGGGTGAGTGTAAGGTCTGCGTATATCACCCTCCTCTGTTTTTACTTATGGAAATATACATGGTTTGTTGTTGTAAAATCCCGTTGATGATCTTTTGAGGATTGTCTTATTATCTTGTTTAGTATCACAGAGGATTGTGTTGAAATATCTTCATTCTTAATAAGATATTTTGGGCTTGAGCTTCGTAAATGAAGGGATAGGATGGTTTTCCCCATTAATGGATCTACCCAATGTTATGTATATGAATTAATCGAATTATTGCTTTTGATTATTGGATAGTGTCAATTTTTCTTATAAATAGCAAGTATTGTTGATGTTAAAGTTTAGTCCTACAATAAAATAAAATGGTTGCTTGGGCATTAAAAAAATTGAACTCTCAAAATAATGCCTTTTAAAAAAATGAGAAAATACAAGTTTCATAAATAATATTTTACATTAATTGTGTTATTTCACCTTCTAACATACATTATCTTTCCTTGTACCTTCTAGCCTATAATCTCACTCGCGCCTCTTATAATATTTACCTAAATTATATATACATATTTTTATTTTAAAATAATATTTTTACTTATATATCGATCACCTAAGAAATTTATTTATTATTCTAAAAAGCACTTTTTACGAAAAATATTTTTCTTTGTACCGAACACATCCTCTCTATCTTTTTCAACTTCTATCCTATGAGTTCAATTACCGAAACTACCCTTTTTTACTTGTCAATATTCCAATTATATCCCTAGGTTCGGATCCATAATAGTTCTAACCCGCTTTCTGTTCCTCTCTTCCTTTTGCCTCCGCTTCTACTCTCAACACTTCTTCGCCGACGCCGTATTTGGTCACCGGAGGTTTCCGCCGTCACTCGCCGCCAAATCCGCTGGCATCGGAACGTGCTCCACTTATTCCGGTTTCGGGCCCACACACATTTTGTTCCCAATTTGTAAGTTTACGGCCATGTTCTCATTCAATTTTTGTTCAATAATCGCTGAGAAATATTATTAGGTTCTATGTATTCGTAGTTATGCTTGTGTTTTCTGTTACCTGATTCAGTAGTTCTTCATACGAAGAGCAAATCATTTGGTTACGGAAAGATGTGAACATTTAGTTTGTGGTGCGTGATTTTCAAACTGATTGATGGTGAACTGTAATTAGGTTTTGATTGTTAAATATTCAGAGAAATAGCACATGAAATAATTTGAAAGAATATGTATTACTGAAGTGAAATACGGTGGAGGTTATCTATCTTTTTTGTGCTTTGCTCATTTGTGAAATATGGTGCTTGAACATTAATTTATGGATTTTATGGTTTGTGAACTCACCTATGTTGTTAGTGTAGCTCTAATTACCCAAAGTTTCTAGTGCCGAGGGTCTATCGGAAACAACCTCTCTAACGTGTGTACACGCTACCCTCCCCAAATCCCACTAATGGGATTATACATCCGGGATGGGTTATTTGTCTTAGATGTGGAATCACTAAGATCAAGCATCACTCTTGAGGCAATTGATGCCTGTATTTTGCTCGTATCCATGTTTCTGATTGCACATTTTTGAAAACTTCTGCTTGCTGAAGCATCGTCTTTTATAACAACTTTAAAGATAATCTTCTGTAAATGCTTGAAATTGATGTCGACTCTCTCTATGCTGTCACTTCTAATCCAGAATATCTGTAGAGGTAGATTATGTTCGTGGGATGTTAACATTTGTGCTGTTGTATCCATAAATACATGATCATTGATAGATGTTCTTTTACTAGTGGATATATTAGGGCTCTATTAGCCACTATTTAATAGGTTTATGTATTGTTCTAATCAGTAAGTCTCTAGGGGACGTTGTTTCCTATAAAAGAACTCACCTATTTGAGCTACACATTGCCAATTTCGTTCAGAGGAAGGTTGTGGTAGTATTAAAAAAAGTAACTAGGGTCATTGAGTTGTTGCTATTGGAATGAGACTCCTGCTTATTTTATTCCCCATATTTCTCCCTCCCATGGTACCTTATTGTCCTCTTATGCTTACTAGATTTAGTCTGTCTCTTATATTATGAATTATTTCTTGAATGTAAATTCACTAAAAGGTTATCTCACTAATCATTTTCTCCAATTTCTCTTCATCTCTCAGGCTGCTGTCTCGTATTGCATTCATTCAATGAAGTGCTGAGAATAATCTAGCGTGGGTTTTCTCTCTTGATGACTTCCCCTGAACGAGTAAGGAGTTATCTGAAACAGGACGACCCAGACTTAAAGTTGGACGATGACTGGGAAGGGGATGATAAGAGAAAATACAGGCCAGGTAATTCAAGGTCTGGCAACAGTGAAGAAGCTGAAGGTTTAGATAGTAATGGAAGAAGGAGAAGTACTGTGGACAGAAATGAGAGTCGGAAAAGATCAGGTGGATCAAGCAAAACTGATATTGATGAGGATGACTATGAGGGAAACGACTTGCGGTCCAAATTGATGAAGAAGAAGCAGGGGGAGAATACATTGGAGACGTTGAGCAATTGGTATCGGGATGGAGAACTTGGGGGCAAGTATGATAATGGAGACAGAACTGGGGATAGAGGACAATTCCTAGCTAATGAGAGTGTCCGAAGGAAATCAACTTCAAGGTTTTCTGATGGTGATGGTTCCCAGACAAGGAATCAAGGTAAAAATGAAAAGCTACTTGGTGGGGATTCTGAAAATGCAATGGAAAGGGACTCTAGACGTTTGGAAAGGAAGGATAGCACCAAAGAAAAGGAGAATGTGCAGTTGGATAGCCTTAAAAATTCAAATGGAGACAAAAATAATAAATACTCGGAAAGTGGCGAGACAAAAACTGACTCTGACAGGAGTAAGAAAGTCAGGTTGTATGCTATAGAGGAAGACAATGGTGGAACATCTTCTATACAAGAAGATAAGTTGAGCATAGAGAGAGTTGAGGAGCATAGACAAATAAAAAGTGCCACAAGTCATCACACGGCTGAAAGTCATGAAAGGTCTATGGTAGCAGGTGATGACGGCGGCTCATTGGTGCGAGAAAGAAATAGGAGAGAGATGGATTCCTCTGATAGGTCCAGAACACCTGAGAGAAGTGGAAGGCGCCGCTATGACTCAGAAAGCGTTGAGATGGAATATGAAAAACGAGATACCTTCAGGAGGAAAGAACAAGAAAAAGATGGTGTGAGAGATGATAAATCAAAAGGAAGGGATGACGGCAGGAGTGATAGAAACAGAGTTCGGGATGGTTCCAAAGATGGGTGGAAAAGAAGGCAAGGGAACTTTGTTGACAAGGAAATGAAAGAAGGCGAGACACCTTACGAACATGGCAGAGAGTGGGAAATACCCAGACGTGGTTGGATTGACAATGAAAGGCCTCGTTCTGGTGGTAGAAAAGATGGAAATAGGACTGAAGCCTTGAAAACTTCATCGAAATATGGAATTTCAAATGACAATTATGATGTCATAGAGATCCAAACCAGGCCATTTGACTATGGTAGGGAGGAGGCCATATCTTCTGCAGCAAGAACAACTGAAGTTAATCAGAGTTCTGATGCAAAATCACTTCCAGATGATGAGAACTATGCCAGGGAAGGCAGGGGAAGAAACATGAATTGGTCAGGCCAATCTGGTCCAGATTTAAGGGATACGTCAGGTGACAGTTCAAATAAGGATGAGATTGAAGCAAGGGGTCAGAAAGGAGATGCATCTATTCGAGCTGCCTGGGGCCAAACTTCCAGTTCAGAACCTTCATATGTAAACCAGGAACCGTCTTCCTTCAATAGATCTGTCCCAATAGGTTCTAAAGGAGGTAGGGTTGGGAGAGGAGGAAGAGGGAGGCCTACAGGAAGGGATGGCCACCAATTCGGACCTCCAATGCCAATGATGGGATCACCTTTTGGACCCCTTGGAATGCCGTCGCCTGGATCTGTGCAATCTTTAGCTCCTAACATGTCACCTGCTCCAGGTCCACCTATGTCCCCTTTCATTCCTCCATTTTCGTCTCCTCTGGTTTGGCCTGGAGCCCGAGGTGTTGAGATGAATATGCTAGGTGTTCCACCTGTTCTGCCTGGACCTGGATTTCCCCCTAATTTGGGGAATCTGCCAAATCATGCAATGTATTTTAATCAACTAGGCCCTGGAAGAGGGACACCACCTAACATGTCTAGTCCAAATTTTAATGCACTAATACCAGGAGGTCGTGGACAGGTTAAAGATAAAGCTAATGCAGGTTGGGTGCCTTCTCGAACTAATGCGCCACCTGGAAAAGCTCCTTCCAGGGGTGAGCAGAATGATTATTCCCAAAATTTTGTAGACACTGGCACGAGGCCTCAAAATTTTATCAGGGAACTAGAGCTTACCAGTGTTATTGAGGACTATCCCAAGCTTCGAGAACTTATTCAAAGGAAGGATGAGATTGTTGTCAAATCTTCTTCATCTCCCATGTATTACAAATGTGACCTGCATGAGCAGGAGCTCTCCCCGGAGTTATTTGGGACCAAATTTGATGTCATTCTAATTGATCCCCCGTGGGAGGAATATGTTCATCGAGCTCCTGGTGTCACTGACCATATGGCATACTGGACATTTGAGGAAATAATGAATCTCAAAATTGAGGTATGACTTTTGCATGTCAACCTGGTTCTTTACTCTAAATACTTTTACTGTTGCTTTGGAGTGGCTGGTGGAGAACCTCGTGTGCAAAAATTGGTGTTATTAGCAACTTTTATTGACTTATACAGTTATACTTTTATTTTTTTTAAATGTCTACATAGTAGTTGGTTCTTTACTCTGTCCCGTCAGCTTCTCCTTTCCGAGCCTAAAGATGGTGTAAACTGTCTATTCTCAGGCAATTGCTGACACTCCATCATTTGTTTTCCTTTGGGTTGGTGATGGCGTGGGGCTCGAGCAAGGGCGCCAATGTCTGAAGAAGGTATGTAGTTTAAACAATTTGAGAAACACTCTATGGTCATGAATGTCTTATCGGAAACAGACTCTCTACCTCACAAGGTAGGGGTAAGGTTTGCGTACACATTACCCTCCCTAGACCCCACTTGTGGGATTACACTTGGTATGTTGTTGTTGTACTCTATGGTCATGAATCTGCTGATTGCCGCTTTTGATATATTCCTTCTGCTACTGCCCCACAGATGAGCACAATCACAACTAGATGCATCTGTTGGTTGCTGTTTTCAATATTAGGTCATTGTGATTATTTCTGAACATTGTTCTCTCCATTCTGCAGTGGGGATTCCGCAGATGTGAGGACATATGTTGGGTGAAAACAAATAAGACCACTGCAACTCCAGGATTGCGTCATGATTCCCATACTTTACTGCAGCATACAAAGGTTCATATCCTGTTCACTCATTTCACCATGCTTAGTATTTTTCCATCATATGGAACTTACGATCTGCTGTTCACTGTCATGGTATAGGAGCACTGCCTTTTGGGCATTAAAGGAACTGTTCGTCGTAGTACCGATGGGCATATAATTCATGCGAATATTGACACAGATGTGATTATTGCTGAGGAACCTCCTTATGGTAGATTCTTTCTCATTCCAGACAATGCTGTGTGTGCATTTTATGTTTGCTTTGTGCAGAGTAGAAATGTTAATCATGAAATATGGGTCGCAGAAACTGACTGCATGTTGCTTCTGTCATCCTCTTTCCAATTGTTTTTTCTCCTATATAAGTAAGATACTGATAGAGCTACTGACCTATGGCAGCAACAACAACAACAACAATAACAATTATGCTTCAGTCCCAAACAAGTTGGGGTTGGGGTCGATTATATGAAATTATGAATCCTCACCGACTCCGCACCTTCTTTTAAACTCATCTCATGCCAATACTATGAAAATGAGAACTTATCAGAAGCTCTATATATCTTCTATATGTATAGATCTCCAAAAGGCAAAACCACTCCTAGAATGCATAGGACCTATAAAATAAAAGTGCTAACATCTATAAGGCATTGTGGTCTATATCGATTCTCCATAACCACTTCCATAATAAACTTGGTTTTGTAATATGAAGTTTCTGATCCCCAAATCCCCCAACATTTTGCTGGATGAGACAGATTTCCACCTAACTAAATGAGTTCCCTTGTTACTTTGTCAAAGAAAGTTTCTTCTGAAGTAATCCAATCTTTCTCCACCTTAGCGGGGGTGGGTTTACATAATATAAGTGGGCAACACATTACTAATCATTATGACCCTGTCTCCGAAGGATAAATATTGTGCCTTCCATCTTGTCAACCTCTTTATCACATTTATCAATCACCCCATTGCATATGTGCATAGACCTATTCTTTGCCCCCAAAGACAGTCCCAAATTTGCTGTAGGTAATAAATATCCTTGCATCCCATCCCAGAACACCAGCCAACACCTGAATAATTGCTCAATTTGGCATCACAAAAGACCAATGTATCATCAGCATAGAGTAGCTGAGGAATCTCCACTCCCTCATTCCTGCTATCCACCTAAAAGCCCCTAATTCAGCCATAAGAACCAGCCATCTTCAGTGTTCTCCTCCTCGTTTGGTTTGCTCATAAAACAAGTACAATTACCATTCCCTGGGTGGGTGAAGGCTGAGAGACTGATGGAGTAGGGATTCTGTCTTATGAATTGCTCCTTTCACTATTTTTTTGGGCTTTCTTTATGCTTTCGGGCCCGTTTTGGCATTGGATATGCCTTTCAGTTGAAACCTGAACTTTTACCAGAATTCTGTATGAACACATCTTGAATATAGAGACTTTTGTGGTTGTTTGGTATGTGAACAAGATTATTTAGTGGATATAAATTTAATTGGTAGATATTTGGTTCATTGGACTAGAAATAGGATATATGGGGCATAATAAATGTGTTTGGTTTCACACTAGATAACATTGAATAAACTTTTATTTTCAATTTTAACCTTGGCTTTCTTGAAAGACTTTGGAAGAAGAGCTTTGGAGAAGGGCAAATGTGTCATTTTGTTGTTTTATCCCTGGATTATTGTTTTTCCACATTGAATGTGGTATAAAATAATACAGCAATTGTAGTATAAATAAACATAGAATTACCAATCCCGAAATTAAAAATTCAACAAAACCCAGAATAACAAGCCACATTTTATTCTGGAATTATTATCCTTCATCCTCATAACTAAATGATCCCTCAGTTTTCTTCTCCTGTCATTCAAGTCTAAGTTGCTTGGACTCTTCATTTTCGGTGCCGCATCCGTGTCGCTACGACGTGGGTGTGGGATCCATACCGGATTTGGTCAACTGATTTTCGTACTTTGACCAAAATTTACAGAGAAACTCGGAATAAATACCTATGATTTTTGTAATCAAAACAAAAACTAAGGTGAAATTGAAGAAAATGGAATAACTTGTTAGTAGAAATTTCGATGTCAGTTCTTTTCCTTTTATCTCCTTCGGATCCTCCTCTTGATCAATATTTTTTCTTTGAAATACCTTGTAAGTTTTCAAAATAATGTCTTATAATTTAGACATATAATTCTCTTTTTGGATATTTGAATTATTTTTAGCTGAATCTGAGCACCTGAATCCATACCTGGATTTGTACCCCCGAATCTTAAAATTAAGATCACGAAGGATCTGACCTCTAGATCCACACCTATATCAGACACCCGCACCCAAGTTTGAGCAACTTAGGTTCAAGTTATGGTAGTCCTTGATTGGTTTGTTAATTCCAAGTTATGTAGCAGCTATTGCTTCTGCTGGAGAAAGTTTAGAAGTTAAACTATCATGTGATTCATGAACTGCACGTAATTTGGATTCTGTCCTAAAATGAATGAAATTTTAACGTAATATGCTGCATTGTCTCTCTGCACTGGGTATGCACAATGGCTGAGCTCACTTTGAATTGCTACTGGTCCCCTTATGCAGGATCAAGTGCAAAGCCTGAAGATATGTACCGTATAATTGAGCATTTTGCACTTGGCCGGAGAAGGCTTGAGCTCTTTGGTGAAGATCATAATATTCGATCTGGCTGGCTGACTGTTGGTAATGGATTATCTTCATCGAATTTCAGTGCAGAGGTAAACTTTTAGCTACCCTTCCTTTAGTTCATTTTATTTATGAGACATGGAGAGTATATAGTTGCTGTCTTTCACCTCCCTAATCACCCAAAATAACTCAGGTAGGGGTTTGGGGAGGGGGGGGGGGGCCAAGAAATAACATGCATTTTGTCGGGAGATTCATGCTCTTCTCAGTATGCATCAGACCTGCTTAGTTATTCTGTCCTATTCATTTTCCTTTGTGTTCTCTCAATGGTGTATTCAATAGTTGTCTTCATTTGGATACAAAGATTGGTGATTTGTGATCTCTTCCCCAAACATGTCTGAAGATCAAAAGATTGGCTTAATCATGTACACTGAAACAATTTAGTGTGCGTGTATTATGCTGTATTCGTTACATTCTTGTGTCTTATAATACTTACTGTAGATTTTGAAAAATTTCAGGCCTATGTGCGGAATTTTGCTGATAGAGATGGGAAAGTGTGGCAGGGTGGGGGAGGGAGGAATCCTCCACCAGATGCCCCACATCTTGTTGTTACAACACCTGAAATAGAGGCTCTTCGTCCCAAGTCACCAATGAAGAATCAGCAGCATCAGTCAGCATCTATATCTATGACAACAAACAATTCATCCAACAAGAGGGCAACTGGGAACTCACCCCAAAATAATACTAATTCACAAAATGTGAATCAAGAAACCTCTAGCTCTAACAACCCGAATTCAGGTCCTTGGGCTCCCCCAATGGAGATTTTTCCTGGGAGAGAGGATGGACATATGATTTCAGATAATAGGCTTTTCGATATGTATGGGTATAATGCAGCCTTAAGACAGACAAACTCTGAATTCTTGTAGTGAGAAAACCATATTCGTCGTGTTATTACATCGTCGTGAACAGTTCCTTTTTACCTTACAATATTAAGGTCATGAAGATGTCTTCATTTCTTTAATCTGTTGATGATTCAGTAGAGAATTGAGTATATATATACTTCATCGATGGAGAATTGAGGATCTTCTGTTGTTCAACGTACTTGATATTTGTCTTGCTCTTAGCTCCTACTATCTCCAAATTTTATTTGGCTTTCTCAAATGTAGTACATTTGTCCCATTTTATCTTTCTTATTATACAAAAGAACTAAACACAACTAACAATTAAAAATTATACTATTTCGGTTTTAGTCTGTTTGTTTTGCTTTTATTTTCATTCTGTTTAAAAAAGTGCCTCTTGAATTTCAACTTTTCATTTCGAGATCATAAAAGTAAAAGACATTTTTATATAATCTACACATTTCTTTTGTTTTAATTTGTTTGTTTTACTTTTCTTTGTTGGATTGTTTAAAAAGTAACACTTCTTTTCTTTTTTTTATCAATTCTTTAGTTTCAATTTTCACACGATTTCACAAGGTCAAAGAGTATTTGATATATTCTGCATATCTCTTATTTACTTTATTTAAACTCAATTTTGAGGAGTAATACATTTTTTTTAGTTTAAGATTAAAAAAAGTCACAAATATTCTTTTCTCTTTTAAACCTCCTATCAAATTAAAACTAGATACAAACAAATATTTTACAATCTTGTGAAATTAAGCATGAACTTGACTAGTAAAAAAAAATGTATCACGTAAATTAAAAATTAATTATGTAAAAGTCGATCGGGTCAATTTTCCTTTGATCCATCGAGGTTCGGATCCATAATTCTTTAAACCCGATTTCTTTTATCTTCCCTTTGCTTCAACATACCTCCTCCATATTCCTACGACGACGCCGTGAATTGATCACCGGAGATCACTCGCCACCGAATCCGCCGGTATCGGAAGGTGCTCTACTTCTTCTGTTTCTCAGTGTAAATTCTAAATATTCGGAATATGCTTGTGTTTTCTGTTATTTGAGTCCTTAAGTTTTCATACAAAGATATACATGAGTTCCGGAAAGATTATTGAACTTTTAGTTTGTATACATGAGTTCCGGAAAGATTATTGAACTTTTAGGTTGTATACATGAGCTCCGGAAAGATTATTGAACTTTTAGTTTGTGGTTTTCAGTTTGGAACTGATTGATTGAATTATAATTAGGTAGTGATTGTTAATAGCCTGATTAGCTAAGGTTTTGGGAAGCCAAAAATGGTAGTGATTATCTTAGATAGTTGAGGTATTTGGCCAAGCTTAAGTATTTTTGAGCAGTAGCAGAAGTTGTTACTCAAAAGTTGAAAAAGGGAACACTTTTGGAACCTTGGCCAAACACAAGTTACTGCTCTAAGGCAAAAGTGTTTTTGCAAATTGATTAGTCAAACACAAACTGCCAAATTCTAGAAGTACCTGTTTGAAAAACATTTTTTCCTGTATAATAAAAAAAAATTCGTGCAAGTTTATTGGAAGCGTATGTGTGACCTAAATGGAATAAGGTGGCGGTTATCAATCTTTTTTCTGTGCTCTGTTCTTTTGTCGAAAATGGTGCTTGAACATGTGATACATATTGCTGGTTCCACTCAGAGGAAGATTGTGGTAGGTTAAAAATAGTATTTAGCATTCATTGAGTTGAAACTATTGGAATGAAACTCCTGTTAAACCTGCATAGTTTATTCTCCGTATTTCTCTCTCCCATGGTACCTTATTGTCTCTTATAATTACGATATTTTGTCTGTGTCTTATATCATGAATTGTTGCCTGAATTTAGATTCACAGTAAGGTCAGCTCATCAATCATTTTCTCCATTTCTCTCTATCTCTCAGGAGGCTATCTGGTATTGCATCATTCAATGAAGTGCTGAGAATCATCTAGTGAGGGTATTCTCTGTTGATGGCTTCCCCTGAACGACGAAGGAGTTATCTGAAACAGGATGACCCAGACTTAAAGTTTGACGATGACTGGGAAGGGAATGATAGGAGAAAATACAGGTCAAGTAAGTCAAGGCCTGGCAACAGTGAAGAAGCTGAAGGTTTAGATAGTAATGGAAGAAGGAGAAGTACATTGGAAAGAAATGAGAGTCGGAAAAGATCAGGAGGATCAAGCAAAGCTGATATTGATGAGGATGACTATGAGGTTGAAAACGACTTGCGGTCCAAATTGACGAAGAAGAAACAGGGTGAGAATACATTGGAGACATTGAGCAATTGGTATCGGGATGGAGAACTTGGGGGCAAGTATGATAATGGAGATAAAACAGGGGATAGAGGACAAATCCTAGCTAACGATGGTGTCAGAAGGAAATCAACTTCCAGGTTTTCTGATGGTGATGGTTCTCAGACAAGAAATAAAGGTAATAATGAGAAGCTACATGGTGGGGACTCTGGAAATGCACTGGAAAGGGATTCTAGGCATTTAGAAAGAAAGGACAGTACCACAGAAAAGGGTCATGTGTTGTTAGATAGCCTTAAAGAGTCGAATAGTGACAAGAATGGTAAATACCCAGAAAGTGACGAGAGAAAAATGGACTGTGATAGGAGTAAGAAAGGCAGGCCGTATGCTATAGAGGAAGACAGAGGAGGAGCATTTTCTATACGGGACGATAAATTGATCATAGAGAGATTTGAGGAGCATAGACAGCTAAAAGGTGCCACAAGTCATGACATTGTGGAAATCCGTGAAAGGTCTGCGGTCGCAGGTGATGACGGTGGCTCACGGGTGCGAGAGAGAACTAGGAGAGAGTTGGACTCCTCTGATAGGTCCAGGACACCTGAGAAGGGTGGAAGACGCCATTACGATTTAGAATGCGTTGAGATGGAATATGAAAAAAGAGATACTTTTAGGAGGAAAGAACAAGAAAAAGATGGTGCGAGAGATGATAAATCAAAAGGAAGGGATGATGGCAGGAGCGATAGAAACAGAGTTAGGGATGGATGGAAAAGAAGGCAAGGGAACTTTGTTGACAAGGAAATAAAAGAAGGTGAGACACCTTATGAACATGGAAGAGAGTGGGAAATGCCCCGACGTGGGTGGATTGACAATGAAAGGCCTCGTTCTGGTGGTAGAAAAGATGGAAATAGGACAGAAGCTTTGAAAACTTCATCAAAATATGGAATTTCAAATGAAAATTATGATGTCATAGAGATCCAAACCAGGCCGTTTGACTATGATAAGGAGAAGGCCATATCTGCCGTAGCAAGAACAGCTGAATTTAATCAGAATTCTGATGCAAGATTGCTTCCGGATGACGAGAACAATGCCTTTCCTAGGGATGACAGAGGAAGAAACATGAATTGGTCAGGCCAATCTGCTCAAGATATAAAGAATACATCAGGTGATGGTTCATATAGGGATGAGACTGAATCAAGGCCCCAGAAAGGAGATGCATCTGTTCGAGCTGCCTTGGGCCAAACTTCCAATAGTGGTTCAGAACCTCCATATGGAAACCAGGAACCATCTTCCTTCAATAGAGATGTTCCAATGGGTTCTAAAGGAAGTAGGGTTGGGAGAGGAGGAAGAGGGAGGCCCACAGGAAGAGATGGCCACCAGTTCGGACCTCCAATGCCAATGATGGGATCACCTTTTGGACCACTTGGAATGCCATCACCTGGATCTTTGCAGTCTTTAGCTCCTAACATGTCACCTGCTCCAGGTCCTCCAATGGCCCCTGGTGTTTTCATTCCTCCATTTTCACCTCCTGTGGTTTGGCCTGGATCCCGAGGTCTTGAGATGAATATGCTAGGTGTTCCACCTGGACTCTCACCTGTGCTTCCTGGGACTGGATTTCCCCCTAATTTGGGGAATCCAATGTATTTTAATCAATCAGGCCCTGGAAGAGGGACACCGCCAAATATGTCTGGTCCAAATTTTAATGCACTAATACCAGGAGGTCGTGGACAGGTTAAAGATAAAGCTAATGCTGGCTGGGTGCCTCCTCGAACTAGTGCCCCACCTGGCAAAGCTCCTTCTAGGGGTGAGCAGAATGACTACTCCCAAAATTTTGTAGACACTGGCACGAGGCCTCAAAATTTTATCAGGGAACTAGAACTTACCAGTGTTATTGAGGACTATCCCAAGCTTCGAGAACTTATTCAAAGGAAGGATGAGATTGTTGTCAATTCTTCTTCGCCTCCCATGTATTTCAAATGCGACCTGCTTGAGCATGAGCTGTCACCGGATTTTTTTGGGACCAAATTTGATGTCATTCTAATAGACCCCCCATGGGAGGAATATGTTCATCGAGCTCCTGGTGTCACTGACCATATGGCATACTGGACATTTGAGGAAATAATGAATCTCAAAATTGAGGTATGACTTTTGCATGTCAACCTGGTTCTTTACTATAAATACTTTTACTGTTGCTTTGGAGTAGGCTGGTGGAGAACCTCGTGTGCAAACCTTGTTTGTTGTTATTATCTACTCTTATTTTTACTTGTATTGTTATGCCTTAGCATAGTACACGGAGGAAGTATATTAGCAAGATACCCATTTGTTTATTTTCCTAAAATGTCCCTAATAACACACTAGCAGCAAATGAGCTAAATGGATTTTTTGTCTTTTAGGTTATTCAATGCTCTTCACAGCGTTTGAACAAGGAAAAGTAGCCAACTTTAATTTCCTTTGCTGCAAGCTCTCTTTTTACGGATTTCAACCCATTTCCGTAGCTTCAATTTTTTTATTGATGGACTGTTAATATGTCTTTAAATTGAGATTCTTCCAACCATTAAACCAGTATTCTTTCAACTTAAACCAATTTCGGCAAATCTAATTTTGTTATCATCTATAAATCTTCCACAAGAAGCTCCATTGACACTAAACCCAAAAACTGAACTCACTTTCAACAGAAAATAAATAATCGTAATGTCTTTTGGTAAGAAAAAGGAGCTTTATAATCTTGCCGGTGTATAAGTTGCAAAAATGCATGATAAGCTCCTTAAAGCTAAAGAGGCGATTGATCACATGTGTAACTCCATTGATGTTGCAGTGTATTTTTCCAAGACTATCCCGAAATATCTAAAACAAAATACAAAAGAAGATAATATGGGATTTAGTCAAAAAGATCTAGGTATGGAAACTGAAGAGCACTTTATAGTTATTAGAAATTATGGCCGTGGTACCTTTAATTTGACATTGAAGATGAAACTGGAAATGGAAGAGAGGGTGGGGGAAGAAGAGGAGGATAGACAAAGGGAAAGACTCAAAAGTCAAGAGAGACACAGGAAAATGGAGTATCAGATATGTTGGGTTTATTATATTTATAAAAAGACCAAAAAACCTCATATTAATATGTACCAATCCGATAAGCTATTAAGGGTATTTTGGGTAAAGCAAAAATGGGTATCTTGCTAACATACTACTGTCATGTAGTATGTTGGTTCGTCACTCAGGCCTGTTAGATTCTCCTTTCCGGGCCTAAAGATGGTGTGAACTGTCTATTCTCAGGCAATTGCTGACACTCCATCATTTGTTTTTCTTTGGGTTGGTGATGGTGTGGGGCTTGAGCAAGGACGGCAATGTCTGAAGAAGGTATGTAGTTCAAACAATCTGAGAAACACTCTATGGTCATGAATCTTCTGATTGCTGCTTTTGATATCTTCCTTCTGCTGCTGCACCACAGATGAGCACAATCACAATCAGATGCATCTATTGGTTGCAGTTTTCAATATTAGGTCATTGTTGATTATTTTTAAATATTGTTCTCTCCATTCTGCAGTGGGGATTCCGCAGATGTGAGGACATATGTTGGGTGAAAACAAACAAAACCAATGCAACTCCAGGATTACGGCATGATTCCCATACTTTATTTCAGCATACAAAGGTTTTTAACATTATGCCCTCTCATTTCCCCTTATGTGTATTTTCCATCATATATAACTTACATTCTGCTTGTCCCTGTCATGACATAGGAACACTGCCTTTTGGGCATAAAAGGAACTGTTCGTCGTAGTACCGATGGGCATATAATTCATGCAAATATTGACACAGATGTGATTATTGCTGAGGAACCTCCTTATGGTAGATTCTTTTTCATTCCAGACAATGCTGTGTGTGGTTTATGTTCTCTTGTGCAGATTAGAAATATTAATCATGAAATATAGGGTTGCAGACACTGACAGCATGTTGCTTTTTCTCATCCACTTTCCAATTGTTTGTGTTCCTATGTGAGTAAGAAACTTGATAGAAGCTACTGAGGCTGACCTAACAGCACTAATTCGAAAATATGGATTTCTCTCAAGTGATACACACACACATATAGTTGTTTGTAATTAACGATAATAATGTCCTGAAATAAAAAAAAAAGTGTTTCTTTGAGTCTTGCAAGGAAAACTGTCCTTTTTGAGGTTGATGGATTTTCCCTATCTTCAAATGATGCTTTTTCACTTTTCCTTTTGGGGTTTTCTTCTCATTTGGCTTACTCACAAAATGAGAAGAACAAACTCATTTACCTGGGGTGAAGGGTGGGAGACAGATGAGGTGGAGATTTTGTCTTATGAATTGCTCTTTATACTTTTTCTTTTTGGCGTTCTGTGTAATTTCCAGCTGGTTTTGGTGTTGGATATGCTTTTCAGTTGAAACCTCGGCTTTTACCAGAATTCTATATGAACTGGTTTTGAACAAAATCTTCAATTCTCTCCTCTCATAGTTCAAGTTACGGTAGTCCTTCATTGGTCTGCTATTCCCAAGTTATGTAACAGCTATTGCCGTCTGTGGGAGAACGTTTAGAAGTTGCAACACTATCCTTTGATGCATGAAATGCACGTAATCAGTGGCGTAGATGCCTTGTCCAAAGGGGTGTCAACACCCCTTCGCTGGAATTTATACTGTTTAGATAGGTAATTTTTTTTATGTATATAAACTACACGTTGAATCCCTTTGAATTCTTCATGTGGTTATTTCTTTATAATTTGATACCCGTTAGTAAAATTCATGGTTCCACCATTGCACTTAATCTTTTATCATCCTGTATTCTCTCTGCTAATTTCTATTCTGTCTTGCAATTAATGATATTTTAACATAATATGCTGTGTTGTCTCTCTGTACTGAATATGCGTGGTATGCTGTGTTGTCTCTCTGTACTGAATATGCGTGGTATGGCTGAGCTTATTTTGTATTGCTATCGGTCACCATATGCAGGATCAACTGTAAAGCCTGAAGATATGTACCGTATAATTGAACATTTTGCGCTTGGCCGGAGAAGGCTTGAGCTCTTTGGTGAAGACCATAATATTCGATCTGGCTGGTTGACTGTTGGTAAAGGATTATCTTCATCGAACTTCAGTGCTGAGGTAAAATTTTAGCTAACCTGCTTTTGGTTGTTGATTTTATTACCTTGTAGACATGGCAAGGACATAGCTGCTCTGTCTTCCCACCCCCACCCCAAATAAATCTCTCAAATTTGTTTTTTTTAAAGGGCAGGGGGAGAGAAAACAGAAATATCATTGGACGTGCTTAGTTATTCTGTCCTATTCATTGTCTCTTTGTGTTCTCTCAGTGGTATCACTTGAATACGTTGTCTTTATTAGGGAAGAAAGATGGTAATTGTAACCTCATTCCCACGCTTGTTTGAAGATCAAAAGCTTGGCCTATTTTGTACACTTAAATAGTTTACTTTTGCATGTATAATGCTACCTTCGTTGTGTTTTTGTGTCTTATAATGCTGACTAATAACTTTGCAAAACTTCAGACCTATGTGCGGAATTTTGCCGATAGGGATGGGAAAGTGTGGCAAGGTGGAGGAGGAAGGAATCCACCACCAGGCGCCCCACATCTTGTTATTACAACACCTGAAATAGAGTCTCTTCGGCCCAAGTCACCAATGAAGAATCAGCAGCAACAGACAGCATCTATATCTGTGATGACAACAAACTCTTCCAACAAGAGGCCAGCCGGGAACTCACCCCAGAATAATAATAATTCGCAAAACGTGAACCAAGAAGCCTCTAGCTCTAACAACCCGAATGCAGGCCCTTGGGTTCCACCGATGGAGAGTTTTCAGGGGAGAGAGGGTGGACATATGATTTCGGATAATAGGCATTTCGATATGTATGGGTATAATACAGCCTTTAGACAGACCAACACTGAAAGTTCAGAGTATGAATCTCATAATGCAATGAATTTATCGTAGTGAGAATCACATTTGTTGTGTTATTATGTATTTGAATTATTATTTTTACCTTATAATATAATGTCAAGGCCATGAAGATGTCTTCCTTACTTTATATGTGTTTTTTAGCGAGTAGATTGGTGACAGATCCATGAACTCTCTGCTTGAAATGAACCTCTAATTATGTAGTAACCAAGTGAGAAATAATGATAGTATCGTAGTTTGTATGTACTTTGACTAATTTATTGAGTATAATTTTCTTCTTGTATTTGCAACTAACATTTTTATTATCTTGCTATGATAATGAAATATAGTCAACATTAAAGAAGCATTACCCTATATCGTTAGAAGACTTCGAATAAGTAAAAGAAGAAAGATATCAACTCATTACACTATAATTTTTCTAAAAAAATTATGTTTCATTTACAATTTAATGTATGGTTAATGTATGTAATATCCCAAAATTTGTATTAGAAGAAAACCAAAAAAAATAAAAATAAATTATCAACGAGCTGCTAAAGAAACAGTAAAGTCAGTAAGCGGAGCAAAATTCTCGGCCCAAGTCTTTGATTCCAAATACATTTGAGAAACCCGACCCGCAACCCGACCCATATCCGGTCTGTTATTCGGGTTAGTCTCCACACATTCCAACCCGATCCGAACCAATTTCTCCGCCACCTCCACCGGGTACGAATCCTTCAACCGCTTATCCACCCACCCCCTCAGCCCTACACCACCGTCTTCCGACGCTTTCACCGCCGTCTCGATCACCGAAACCCTAACATATCCACCAGTCTCCTCATCAAATTCGTACTTCATTGCCTCCTTCCCGGAAATCAACTCCAAAACCACCACCCCAAAAGCATACACGTCACTCTTCACCGTCGCCATTCCCGTCCACTGAAACTCCGGCGCCATATATCCTCTCGTACCTTCAAACTTCAAACCTTTACTTCCACATTTCTTCAATTCCGGTGATTTCTTCGGCTTGATTTCACTATCCGGATCCTGGATTTCACTCGGAGTTTCCCCACAAAGCTCCGCCGTACCGAAATGACAGATCTTCGCATGAAACGAAGGTTCAGTAACAATAATACTTGTGCTTTTGATGTGATTATGTACAAATCCTAAACCTAACCCAGTTGAATGATGAATGTAATCCAAACCATGAGCTATATCCGAAGCAATTTGAATCCTTGATATCCAATTCGAAAGAACAGTAAAATTAGGGTTTCTTCGATTCCTCAAAGCTTCCGATAGATTAACTCCTTGTGTATATTCATACACCAAATATATATAATTTCCAGAAACTGAAGCTCCTTTGAGTGGAATTAAGCTAGAATGGTGACTTCTGCAAATCATCGCTACTTGATCCACAAGCTCATCAGTTTCCATAGGTCGTCGGAATTTTCTCTGTATTACAACCATCTCTTGACCACGAAGAACACAACGCCACGAAGTCGATGTAGATGAAGACGAAAATGGATCCTTTAAGAAATTCTGGGTAGCTGAACGAATTTCTGTGAAATTGTATATATGAGGTTGTTCTGAAAATAGTACTCCTTTAAGGCTTGTTAATGAATGATGACTTGATTTTGATGAAGCCCATGATTGTGAGTTTTTCAAATTGTTGAGTATGAAACTCTCTGTTGATCCATTTGGGGATATCAAATTCTGGCTTGTAGATGACGACGACTGATGATCATTCGAAGAAGACAGCTTTTTTGCAGCCGCGGGTGATTTTGAAGAAGAAGATCTTCTTGGTTTCTGTTTCGGTTCCATAACTTGAGTGGTTAATTTCTTCTTGGATTTACACATGAAGGCAATCAAAATCAAAGGTATCTTATCTATCTTTATCTTTTCGATTCGAAATTGAATTCGCGATCACAACTAGTTTGAGATCGAGACGTAATTGTTGTTAGAATTGTCATATGAAGGCGGTTGGTGAAGGCGTGAGCTGTTTGATCATAGTTGTAACTGGTAAAGATTGCTTCTTCTTTTTTACCCAATTGAGTCTTTGGTCTTCTTTGGAAATGGCTTATTCTATTAGTGATGTCTCTTTCTTGGATTGAGTTACTTGAGATGAGTGAGGCAGAAAGCCACAAGAAAACTCAATAAAGACAGTGTGTCTGCCTGTTTTTCTTCTCCTCTTTATTAGTTGAAAATATATATATTTTCATGAAAAATATCTTAAGATAACAGATTGTTCATAAATATATAAATATATATATATAAACACCTCCGTTCCAAAATACTTGTCACAATTTCCTTTTTAAGAGTCATATTGATAGAAGAAAAATTTGCAATTTATAATATTTTTTGTATAGTTTTTGAATATTTAAATTTTAACTTTAAAATATTGAATTAATCTAATCTATAGCTCTGATAATTAGTCAAATTGACTTTTGAGAAGCGAAACATGACAACTATGTTGAAATAATGGAATGGATGGAGTACTTTTTTACTCTGAAAATTGTGATTTTTAAGTTTTTATTGTAATTTCTAATATGTAGCTTTTTTGTCAAAAATTGAGTAAATGATGTCAAAAAAAAGTTGGAGACTTTCACCCTTGGTACTCATCATTCTGTTTGAATGGATTAACCGTTTGGTAGAGTTTATAAAAATAATACCCAATAGAGTGTATTAGTAATGCATGTATTAATTATACTTGTATTAGTTATGCATAGATTATTTCTTATGCATTGTTTGGTTTGGTGTATTAAAAATAGTATGCATTGTATAAAAATATTTATTTACAAAAGTATCCTTCCCAATTATGGTGGAAAAGATGTAAAAGTACTTTTGAGGGGTAATTGAGTCTTTAACCATATTAATGCATGCATTAAATCCTTTGCATTACTAATACCATGGATTTCTAGGTATTAGTAATACACTCCTCAATACACAATAGAGTGTATAACTACTACAAGCATTAGTTATACATAGCATGAAAAAATGCACCAAACAAGGGATTACTAATACATATAATTAATGCATGCATTATTTTTGCTAATACACTCTACCAAACGACCCCTTAGTGATCTGGAAGTCTCTTGTGCAAGGGTCATTGCTCAGCATGTCAATGGCTCCTTGTTGACTCCACCCCCAAATTATGTATTATTGAGGGTCTCTCACCAACTAAGTCAATCCCTATAGTCTTGTGGATACTAGTGTAAACAAATTTGTGGTGGATGATGAGATGGGCATGAAAACATTAGAACAAATAGGAGGTGCCAATTGAGTGACATGATTATGTTTGTAAAATGATTTGCTTACCTTTAAACTATTAGTTATGTTGATCGGACTCTCTAAAAATGTTGTTGCACCCGTGTCGGATCCTCCAAAAATGTACACGCATCTGTAGACATTTGAAGTGTCCAAACAACATAGACTATCAGCTGTAAAAAAGTTTATCTTAACAATGAGTGTTAAGTGCTTCATTTTTTACTGGTTGTTTGGTATGCACGATGGGATGGGATAAGCAAGGATATCCCTTGGGAGAAACATTTTATGAGGATAGTAAACCATTTTAGTACAAATGGTGGGATAGAATAATATCGGGTCTAGCTAATACTTCAAACCAAACATGAGATAAAGTTAATCCTGAATTTTATCCTGGGATTATTATCCTTATCCCACGTACCAAACGAAGACATCTATGCTTTGGCTATAAGTTCAATTTTTTTTGTTAATGATGGAAAGAAAAGAAATGGAATGGAACACTGAGTTACATAGCAAATTTTTACTTAAAATTGCTATATCATGAATATTATTTCTTTTACTTTGTATTACTTGAAACCAGTCACCCCTTAATATATACCTTGTCCCCCCTTTTACAATTTACAATTGTTGTTGGCAACAAAAATGTCATATTTTTATATAAACAAGATTGTGAAGTGACTTGAAATAAGCTGATTGCTCTTGACTGGCTGACTTGGGAACTTCTGCAACTCTTCATCTGTAGTTAATCATGTTAATAAACAGACTAGATGTTCTTTTTTAAAATTGGAACCAGAAATTAGTTCGACATTTAAGTACAGGAAGCTCGAATGGATACTATCCTATGACTTAATACCTCTGGTTCCAATTTTAATTGCTTTATGCAGTTTCATTTATTTCAAATTTCCATTTCTGCAACTTAAGTTGGTTCATTGGATGTTGTCGTGTGTCTATTTGGCAGACTTCTACAGTGTCGTAATCAATATTGCTCGTTGTGTTTTTGTTTTTTCAGGCAACAAATGTGTGCAGCCATACAAAAGAATACCATTTCACTTGTTTTTTGGGAAGAGTTCAACAGGAACAATTTGATCTCCGTAACAGAACCTTTTCTGAATTCGTTTGCAAGGAAGATACCTACCAGATGGAAAAGGCCATGGTAGACCTATACCCTCCAGGTATTTTAGATGTTTTGAAGGTAGCATTTTTCTTTTATGATCGAGAAATCCGTTTGGAGCCTACCATTTAGGCTAACTCGGGGATGATGGGACATCCCTCTACCCTTCTCCATTTAAACAACAAAGTTAGTTCGTTTAGCAAGGGCTCAAACATGTGAAACACACAAGTCTCTCAACCTTTGCCAACCTAGTTAACCCGTGGGGGTTGAAGGTAGCGTATAATCCACTACATACACTTGAGACATCTTATTAACTTCTTTTAGTGTTTTGGTGTAGACTTGATTATGTAAATAGTATAGATAAATTATGAAGTTGATAATACCTTCACTTGTAACAAGATTGATCCCTCAAACTTCTGTAATTTACAACACAATATCGAAGAATACAGTTACTTAATCAAGGAAAAAAAGAATATTTTTTGGAGGTTGCCATTTGATTTGAACTGTGTGTGCTGATATTTTCTTATGGTTACCACCAGAGACGAACCCAAGATTTGAAAACTGTGGGTGCACCAATATTAAGCTAAAAAAAAGAGGTTCTACCTTGGACAGAACCCTGGTCGCATACACCCCCACGTAAACATGTGGGTACAACTTACATCTAGAGTTGTAGAACCTTCATGTCAATATCCTTTCTAGTTACAAAATATTACAAGAAATGTTCTACTGTCAATTAAAAAAAAAAAAATTTAGTTAGAATCAATTACAATATTTAGGTCACCCATTCTATTGAACCGGCCCTCTCAGTTAATATTTATGAATACTTATCATAAGTTCGCTTTGCAAAATCTAGACAAGCTTTCTCACAACTCGAAAGAGTAGAAGTTGGAACTGCTCGGCATGATGGCATGCATTCTCTGGCTCTATCTGCAAGACTTGCTATTGCTACATTTGCATTTTGCATCAACATAACTAGCATGCAAATTACAAACAAATTAGTGGAAAAATTATTCTTATTTTTTGCCATTTGCTTTGGTCAATTTCTTGATCTTTGAAAAATAACTATAAAGTTTTGAGACAAGAATTGTATTGTTTCTTAAAATGTATTTATAGCATCTAGGTATGATAATCCATTATTATCTCCTTATCTATTTCCCTCCCACATATCCTAAACAACCAATATCTGGTGGCATTTAAAAACTTGTTGACTTTTAATTTCTTATTTTATCATTTATGACATGCTTCTAAAACATAGAAAATTAGAAATGTTATGATATGTGATTAAAAATTTGTTTTATTCTGTTAAGAGACAACCCTTTTTATGTATAAGAAATTAAATTATATAAATTGATCGTTCACGAATTCTTTTAATCATATTTTACAGTAATTAGCATTTAACATTCTTGTCATTGTCAAAATTTATGATCCATTTCTCTTTCAAAGTTCAAGATTAATGAGAACTTTGGATTGTGACACTTTTGTTATTTTTATTCTCTGTGTGCTTACCTACCTTTTGTCAACAAGTTGATTAATGGCCAAAAAATTAGAAAATATATCACTCTCTCTCTTCTCACCTACCAAACCTCCTCCACTCATTGACAACTCTAGAAGGGGATTTGTTGGATAATTCAAACTAATGACCACAAATCAAAGAACAAATATCAAGAAGAACAAAATGATATCTACCTAAACCAAAAAGTGAGTACAATGAAAAATATTTAAAATTTGTTGAAGTAATCTTCTTATTGTCTATACAACATTTCTTCTTGAAAGAAGCCACAAAAGTTTAAATACAATTGCTTTAGAACAAGATATAGAGTATCATCAATAAGTTTAAAGATTCACAAATATTCATACAAACCATTAGAAAAAGTTCCACAAAACTAGAAAAATAAACTTAAAAAGTAATATACCTACAATATTAAGACAAATATATTTTCCCTATGTTGCTTGCACTGTCTCAAATCCTCTAAAAATACACCACTTTTAAAGGATCCGACACGTACCCGTTGAAGTGTCCAAGCAACATAAGTCCTTCTTTCTCTTAGCAAAGTGGAAGAGGAGCACCATTCCATTCCTTCAAGCAATTAAGCAATGGATCTATCAACTTACCTTCATTCATAGCTGTAAACACTTTATCAAATACTTCACCAGGAGATAAAACGTTTTCACCTGTCAAATACTTAGCACCTAATTCTTCCCTCACAAATTTGTACAATGGATATGACCTGCATTCTTGAATTCTATTACCAATTGGTGCCTTTCCATTCTCCAAATCACATCTAACACTCTCAATCTCCTTAGGCAAAACAAGTTTCAATTCTTCCTCAAATGCACTAATCTTTTGGAAGATTTCAGTGTTAGAATTCTTTAGTGCATGATCCACCAAAACTTGTCTCAACTTTTGCATTAAAGGGTAATTAGCACTGCAGGGGTCATCAGCATATGAAAAAACATACTCTCTGTCAACCATTGTGAGCAAGTCTTTCTCACAGAATCTTGATTGATGAAGTTCACCATTTTGGCCAGTGGTCAAGACTTTCTTAGCTGCTAAACTCACTGCACTTTTCACTGTGGCTTTGAGATTTTCTTCCAAATGCCTCAAGTCAATTGCTTGACATAGTGCTACTAGGTAAGTGGATGACATGAGTTTCAATATATCAACTGCCTCCTCTGTCTTTCTTGATGAGATTAGGCCTAGTGAGTTGACATCTTGGTTGTGTTGTTCAGCACTTTGTACATGGTTAGTTACTGGATTCGCGAGAAACTGGAGTTCAGAACAGTACGAGGCCATAGCGATTTCAGCACCTTTGAAACCATAATCCAAGCTAGGATTCCTTCCACCGGTGAGATTTGAAGGCAAACCATTGTTGTAATAGTCATTGACAAGTTCAGAGAATTGTGCAAATAGGAGTTTGCCAATTGAGGCAAGTGCTAGCCTAGTGTTGTCCATTGACACACCTATTGGTGTCCCTTGGAAATTCCCACCATGTAATGCCTTGTTTCTTGACACATCAATCAAAGGATTGTCATTAACAGAGTTGATCTCTCTTTCAATCATCTTAGTTGATGATCGAATCACCTCGATTTGTGGGCCTAACCATTGTGGAGATGTCCTAAGCGCGTAACGATCTTGTTTAGGCTTTTGTAACGGGTCCATTTCATGGATTTTCTTGGCTTCTTTCACATAGGAACTTCCATCCAAAATGTGTTCCATTATAGCTGCAGCTTCAATTTGGCCAGGGTGATGTTTCAATTTGTGTGTCAAATGGTCCGTAAATTCGGGCTTTCCTTGCATAACTTCAGCAAATATTGCTGATAAAACTTCAGAAAGTATAGCAAGAATGTTAGCCTCAAAAAGAACCATTGAGGCCAAGCCAGAGCCAACAGCTGTACCATTCACTAAAGCTAATCCTTCTTTGGGCTGCAGCTCAAAGAATCCAGACTCAATACCAGCCCGTTGGAATGCGTTGACAGCGTCCAACAGTTCTCCATTAGGCCCGGTGGCCTTGGAGTTGGTCCGGCCTGTTAATAGACCGGCAATGTAGGACAGTGGTACCAAGTCACCAGACGCTGTGATCGTGCCACGTAGGGGCAAGCATGGGGTAATGTTGTTGTTCAACAACTTTGTTATAGCTTCCAAAATCTCAAACCTTATGCCTGAGTAGCCTTGAAGTAGGGTGTTGATCCTCACTAGCATGGCTGCCCTCGTGGCGGAGTGTGGCAACGTGTGGCAAGACTCCGTCCCGTTGCCAAAGACTCCGGCATTCAAGAACCTAGAATTCAGATGAAATTACATTTAGCAAAAATCATCAATTTGTAGTTGACTTTTAAAGTTTAATGTAGCCATATCATCAACATAAGTTGACGTACAAAATTTCATGTAGCCAAGTCACACTACTAGCGGCAAATCGGCAATAGCTTAATTGTCGCTAAATATATTTTTTTTAGAGGCAATTAGTCCTCTTGTGTCTATAGCGACATTGAATTCAATGAAAATTAACTAATGTGGTAAAAATTTCAACATTCTTTATTTATGTGCATATTTATTGTTGACAACTTAAGTTTGACGTATAAAATTCTATTAAGTAAAGTCATTAGTTTAAGTTGACGTATAAATTTTCACTTAGCCAAATCATCACCTTAGGTTGGGGTATTAGTTGGTCTACCCTAACAAATTTAAGGATCAATTAAATGCCTTCTTTTTTAGAAAAAAATTAGACCTAAATATGCAGCTAACATTTATTAGCCAACAAAAGCAAAAGCAAATATTAAAAAGACTTTTTATGCTATCACGTGCACTTAATCACGTGGCATATTCACATCCTCCAAACTTTAAAAATAAATAAATTAATTAAAACTTTTATTTGTTGGGGCAAAACTAAATTGAGCAAAAATTAATTAAATATACTACTAATAAATTAAATGATATAAAAATATTCTCTTTACTTGCATAACATGTCTACAACTACTTTTCAAAATCTTTTAGGACGCACCTACTTTAGACTTCATTTTATTTTTTATGTTAAACAACTCCACTCTTTTATTTATAAAAATAAATAAATCACCAACTTTATTTTTTGTTTTTTAATAATTATATTGTTTTGTTGCATAAAAAAACTTGCTTCCACGAAAGCAAATAAACAATTTTTTTTTTAACAATTTACCCGAGTTAAATTATATATCAGAAAGAAAAAATAACAAGTTTGGTTTAATTTTCTTAATTTTTACCCCCATAATAATTTTCTTTCACTTTGTTTAGTTATTTATGGAAATTAAAGCTACACCTTTCTTATTATCCTCACCCTCTAGAGGAGAATAATCGTAATTTATATATATATATATATATATATATATATATATATATATATA